>QZGG01003156.1:0-27010 GCA_006409495.1 Sedum album
AAGTTGCCTTTTGTCTTATTGCCCACATGACACTCCCCTCATTTAATACCCTGTCAATTTTTATATAAATATACACCATTTCTCAATTCAACTCTATTTCCTTTTTTACTGTTCATGTGGTTAGCACTTTTCTTAATATTACTTCCTCTATTCCTAAATATTTGTCAACTTTCTATTTTGGATGTCCCTTTAAATTTTTCACATTTGCTTTATTTTCAACCACATATTTTATTTTTCTACTCATAAACATGTAAATCATTTATTCTCAACCATATATTTTGTACCTTCTTTCTTCCTTAATAATCGTGTCGGTTGTTCTTTTTGACAAACAAATGGGGACGGAGGAGTATTATCTTACATTCTTACGTCCCTGAAGATTAAGCTACTTTGATTTTAGGATTACAGACACAACGCCCTTGTTTGGTTTCTCAGACCTAACATTACATTTATATAAACAGTTTTATAATATGGCAGGCTGCATGTAAGTGGGGTTCTGATTACAAATGTCAGCAGCAAGCAATGGTGCATGTCTGACTCACTGTTTTTATTTGTATTTTAAAAAATGACTAATGATAAACTATGCCTTGTGGATGAGGGCAGCCAAAACTTACCTTTCCAGCTACTTTTCCATCATCTCCCCCATACCTAATATATTTAATATTCCAACCAAATCCATCAATATAACTAATCCAATGAATGACCCTTTCAACTATTTAAATCCACATATTTCTTTATACACTTTTTTAGTATTTCACATTGCAACTTGCCACCATCATCCTTGCAATCAACTCTCCCCAACTAGCAAAGTACCTTAACAGAAGCTTCCCTTTCCCAACTCCCACTGCTTAAATCCATGTTATGCCAAACTCTCCGTCAACATCTAACAAGCCTTTATAACTCTGTCCGGCCTCATAGGGCAGCTGCAAAACCGTTTAAATGTGCAAGCCGGGAAATAAGATCGGTTAGCTCGTTCCGACATTTGCTGCCAAAATTAGTTCAACCTATATTGTGGCTAAATGTGAATATATGTGACTTGCAATTTAGGGTGTTGTGTAATGCATGATGAGTGATAGAGTGTCACTGTCCAAAACACTGGAAATTTATCAAAATCTGCAGGTAACTGAACTGAAAAGCTTAAATTAGGCTGGTACACTATTCATACTATGAGAGAAAAATCAACAGGGCATCATCCTAACGCCTAACGGTTTTTAGAACTCTGTGGTGTAAGGTGGTGGTTACCTTTCTTTATGGTTTTATGCAATTTGAATGCAAATGCAATGGGCCATTAAATACCAAAAGCTGTCACCTCCTGTTTTTTTCTCTATTGATTACTCCATATCTTTACGTACATCTTTATGGGACACTCCATGTCTACTGCATTCTGGATTTTAAGTGTATAATGTTTTATTTGTCTAATGTTATTGGGGGAATCGGGATTCGGTGCATGTTAAGTTTTCAGATGCAGATGCAGTTACGTGATAAAACCAACTCTAAAATGAAAGAAACGAGTGTCCCATGACAACTTCCAAAATAAGTGTGAATTTATGTGAATTAATTTTGTCATTTTGATATTCAGTATGCACCAATGATCGATGCATACCGCACTTTCCTTTACTCATAGGTCGTCCTTTTTCATTTTGCATTTTGAATATCATTTATTTTACTCATTTTCAATCACATGTTACTGATCTTATGGGCATGCATAATAATCCGACACGCACTTAACTGCGTATGCCTTCGATTTTAGGTCTATACATCTCCATCTTAATCACAACAGTTGTTTCTTGATTTGTTGGTTAACGGATGTGATCTTGCACCGAGGATGAGTGGTTGCTGCTTTAATTGATTGGTTCTGTTTGCAGCACTGTATACGTACTGCCTTGTAGTATGAAAGATTGGCGTATGTGTTAGTCATTGGACTGTTCCAGCTTTCTTGATTTGATTGCATGTGTTTTTCTCAAATCAAAGTCAATGTTTAGCCATCAAATTAGCTTCACAAGTTCTCACATGTTTCAGCCGACTACCCATCACACATATTTTAAGTACCACTAGTGTCTGTTTTTTCCTAGAGGGTTATCTTGTTTGTTGGGAAGATGGGTGTGAAGGAGAGACCTCTCCTGGTGCGCGTAACGTATAGTAAATAATAGGGTGGGAACTGCATAATTATCAGAATGAGATCATATGCTGCCAACACGATTACATGCAAATGAAAACAACATAATTATCAGAATGAGATCATATGCTGCCAAAACGATTACATGCAAATGAAAACAACGTTGTTTTAACCGATTATTACTGATTGATGGTTGTAGAAGATCTAGATATGAACAGCCTTATTATTAAAATCGTTGTACACGTTTGTACGAGCCACCAATGATTCCGAAATTTGTTATCGTGATAAATAAGAACGGGCCTTAAAACGCGGAGCCCAAAGTGAAAATGCTAAGCCCAATCGGCTCTGATGCTTTTGAGGTTTTGATCAGTTGGGAAGACTGTCTCATCATGACATGTTAATTGTGTCATTGATTATGGTTTTTTTTATTTTGATGGGCTTGATTATGGTTTAACATTAAACAATATTTATATACACTAATTAATGCAGTGGTTTGAAGTGAATATATAAATAGTATTAATTTCCTTTTCCGTTAAAAGTCCTACCTATATTAGTCTCTTTTTGACTCTGCTTAAACTCATTGTTAACAATAATGGGTCACCTAAATTTACAGCTGATTTCGTTGGAACTAATTTTCAATTAATTTAAATGGAGTAATTTAAATGGGGCTTTAGCCAAGTATTTTAAATGGAGTAATTAGTAATTAATGCTTTGGTCAACCTAGTAGAATACGATTCGAATGTGACACTTGGTCTTTTTTGTTTTGGAATGTCGACACGTCATAAGATTAAGTAGAACAGAATCTAAGAAAAATTACTTCTAGATTGTTGAAATTTCATTCCACGTACCAACTTTCTTGATAGCAAGTCAGCTAGGAATACAACATTACCTAATTAGACGTGACTTTTACACAACGACCATATCCGCAAGCCCTATATATATTACACTTCCACCTTCTCTCTAACTCATTCACCAACTTCTTCAAAACATTCCCATTGATCATATTAACCTCAAGTAGCTAGATGAAGAGCAAGGTGTTGGTTGTGGGAGGGACCGGTTACATTGGCCGGAGAATAGTGAAGGCGAGCTTAGAGCAAGGGCATGAGACATATGTCTTGCAACGTCCGGATATTGGTTTGGACATTGACAAGATTCAGATGCTGCTTTCATTCAAGAGAGATGGGGCTAAGCTGGTTGAGGGATCGTTTTCGGATCATCAGAGTTTGGTAGATGCTGTGAAGAAAGTTGATGTTGTGATTTGCACGATGTCTGGAGTTCATTTCAGGAGTCATAATCTTATGTTACAGCTCAAGTTGGTGGAGGCCATAAAAGAGGCTGGAAACATCAAAGTAAGAAAACTATCAAAGACACACTTCATGTTCATAATGCAATATTTTACTATTTTAACCCCTAGGGTTCAAAAACTAAGAGTAAACATGACTCATTTGTATGACTCATTTTTTATCACATAGCGTTTCCTGCCATCGGAGTTTGGAGCTGATCCGGCTAGAATGGGACATGCACTGGAGCCAGGTAGGGTTACATTTGATGAGAAGATGATAGTGAGACGAGCCATCGAAGAAGCCAACATACCCTTCACTTACATTTCAGCCAACTGTTTTGCTGGGTACTTTGTTGGGAACTTATCACAAATGGGAACTTTATTACCTCCCAAGGATAGGGTAAAAATATACGGTACCGGAAATGTCAAAGGTAGGTCGCCCTTTTTCGATATCAAATTATTATATCGAATGAAATGAATGGAATGTACAGAAAGTTATATTTACTCATGACATAATAAAATGGTTTGGCTGGTGGTATGTTTGCTCCAGTGCCATTTAACTCTGAAGAAGACGTTGGAACGTTCACCATTAAGACAATAGACGATCCACGGACCTTGAATAAAACAGTATACATCAGGCCACCAGAGAACACACTTACACAGTTGGAGCTGGTTGAGATTTGGGAGAAGTTGAGTGGAAAGACTTTGGAAAAGGTCGAGTTGGCTGAGGAGAATCTGTTAGCACTCATGAAAGGTTTATAAGCATCTTATAAATCCATCTCATTGTTTCTTTGCATGCAAATGAAGTATTAACTACTAAGCATGATCACTTGGTTAAATTATTTCAGACATGGACTTTGCGGGACAAGTGGGAATAGGCCATTTTTATCATTTCTTCTACGAGGGGTGTTTGGCAAACTTTGATGTTAAGGAAGCCGGAGGAGAAGAGGCATCGGAGCTCTACCCGGAAGTGAAGTATACTCGGATGAATGAGTACTTGAAAATCTATCTGTAAAAGTTCAATTTACCGATACAACTATACTTTACGCACACATGAATGGGATGTAAACAATCCTTCATATGACTAGAAACGTTGTTTTGTACTCCGGCTATTTCCCGAATATATATAATAAATGCACTGCTCAAAAAGTTGATACCGTCATTCGGAAATGCAGTGTATGATGAATAATTCAAGCTTTATATATCTTACAATCGTTTAATACAAGCAACACAACACTTTATTTCATATCAAAACTAGCCATAAAATAACACTGATAACTGGGTGAAAGCACAGTGTTGGATTTAGGCATTGTTATGAAAATTTCTAAATCATCCCTAAAATCAATTCAAATGAAAAGAAATGACGAAGAGAAGAAAAAAGGCTGCATGAGTTGAGAATACTAAGAAGCTGAAAATGAGGTAGGTGGACAACTGATATATCTGCACCCTTAGGAACAAAAACCGAGCTTCTTCATCACTGTGGCATAAGCAGGAGGGACAAGGCCAGGTTGTCGCAATCTTCTTTTGGACCTCTTGGACTGCAAAATAGAAACACCATTCAGTATTAGTTGAGATGAATTTTGATGCAAGTCTTGAGACGACAAAATGAATAATACATTTCTCAAAATATGTAAACTAGGTAGATTGGGAAAATACACTATCAGATTAAACATATATATGAGGTGATTCAATGACAGAACTTGTAAATCATGGGTCGCCGAAAGTTACACTTAAGAAAATTAGCTAGAACATAAAAATGACTTAATCACCCGTTCAAGAAATAAAAGAATTAACACCAAACAACAGCAAAGTTACATACAGTAAGTAGATCTCATCATCTCAGTACAAGATGACCAGAATCAGACAACGTGCCAAATTCAGAATGCCAATTTTTGACATGTATAAGAACCACCCTTGTTACCGATACAGATTCATAAACCCAACTGAAGATATTTACAAACACGTGAACATAGCACATGGAGTTTTAAAAACATCTAAATGCAACAATGCCCTGACTATGAAAAGGACGAATAGAAATTCCAAAACTGTATTTTAAAAAGGGTTAATTACAGATGACCACCCGCTTAATATGCCATATTCCATGCCACCACCTCTATATTGTAATATTACATTCGACCACCTTTATGATTAAAAACTTTCCAAAGAACCACCTCAGTTAACGGCGGTTAACGGAGAGGTGGTTAAATGGAAACAAAATTGATTATAAAGGTGGCGAAGTGGAAACATATTTATTATAGAGGTGATGTATTGTAATAAAAATACTATTATTATATTAAAAAATTAATATATTTAACGGTAACGGTGACAGTACAGTGCGTGGGTGGTTGATTGGAAATTTTATACTTATAAGGGTGGTGGAATGTATTATTACAATATAGGGGTGGTTTGGTGGAATATAGCATATTATACGGGTGGTTATCCGTAATTAACCCTTTTAAAAACCTTGTATACAAAACTACCACATTGAAAAGGTATCTTTAACTGGTGAGAAGTGAGATATTCTTTTTAGCAGACTTGTTGAATTTTGCACAATATCTTTTACAATACATAATTACATTACCAATTATAATACGCATGGAAGCCTACTAAAATATTCATCAAACATGAGAGGGGTATACTACTTCAGGACATACTGTGTATCACAAATTGGCTTTGAACATTCATTCAAACTTTCACATCAATTATCCAATTTCAATGTCAAAACTCAGAGGGTATTATACTACTTTAGAGTGGTAAATAATGCTAGATATAGCAGGAACCAGGGAGTTGAAAGAGATAACAGGGTACTAATATATAAAAAAGGAATGGTGCAAACCTTAAGATGTGCATTGTGTCTTTTACCCTCCTTCCAACGCCTAATAGTTCCATCTTTCAGTGGCCTAAATCTACCCTTGTAAGAACTGCTCAGCAAGAAATTAAGAATGGTTGATTCAGCCAATATACACCAAGTAGCATATAAATATAATAATAAAGTTAACTTATCGCAATAAATATCAAAACCTACGAATAGAACTTCAATTTATATTTCTTGAGCTTGGACACAGTTGGCGTCAACATCTTCCTCTTCTTCCGATCCTTGGGTGTCAAATGTCTCACTTGAGTAAACTACAGACAACCAAAAAATACATCATACAAGTACAACACAAACCAGCAAGAATCACCATCAAACCCTTTTCTTTCAAATCAAAACCAAGTAAAAACTACTACCATATTTCAGATCTAAAAAATTCTAATCATTCTAACAAACAGCAGCTGTAGAGTAAACATCAGAGAGACGCCGCACACTAATCAAACACTCGCTTTTAGATAATAGAATTACCATAAAACAAACATACTTATAAATTAAGTATCGAAACAGTGAATTCATTCACCCAAAACTGACACTCCATTTCAATAGAAAAAAAACACTACACACAAAAAAACTAAAATTTACAATTGAGGAAGAACACTCTTTTTTTTAAATCAACCAATTCGACAAATTCAGAATCTAAAGCACTCATATATGAATATTACTTACAGAAAATGGAAGCATGGACGATTGGGCGACAAACGGCGAATCCCGCATTGTGACTGACGGAGTGTGGAGAAGTGACCTAGTAGGATTTGAATAAACGATCGGAAATGGTAGAAGCGACTGATGGATGCAGCGATGGGCCTGCAACTGGGCGTGAACGACGGTCATTGACCGGAACTTTGCGCAGAGCCGCTGCATCGTTGACCGCTGAAAATGGAGCTCCGGCGCTCGTCGAGCTCACCTAGCGATTTGTGACGTCTCAACACATTGGGCTTCGGATGTTGGGCTCATTGTGACATCTTCTCTTAGTTTCTTGGGCTTCATAATGGGATTTGGCCCAATATTGTAGCTTTTCCTTAAGACATTAGCCGGTCAGTTAGCGATCTAGTGGTCAGTTATTCGGAATGATATTTATTCGTAGAGAATAAGGATTCAAGTCTTCTTGAGTCTATTTTTGTTTTGAATATAGGATATGTTCAGTCTTCGAACGATGAAATTATTATTTTTAAATAATTAAAAGGATTCATATCCAGAGAACACATTATAATATGCTATGAATTTCTTTTGGGTAATGAAACACTAGGAGTGTATTCATATAAAGTGTCTCTTCTCAAACAAAATGCCAACTTGGAATGCTCATGCAGACTCGCAAGCCCCATATTGGCGGCTCCTATTAAACAATGTGACAGCGGATTGCAGTCCCTCTCATAATCTCATACGTAACGTATTTGTCGACTAATAAATTAATTGGCCAATTAAATTACTTTCGTTGAAAAGTCGTCTCTAAAATTATCAGCATATTTAATTAATAGTTGAATATCAACCCTAATTTCCTAGTACACCGAAGCTGCTTCCTACTAGCAGAATACAACTTAGTTTAGCTGATTATACAGTAGCATGGAAGACGTTGACATTGCACTAACCCAAGTTTTATATTATAATTAAACTACAATAATTAAGATGGTCAGATTGGTTTGTCATGTGTTTGCTCTGGTTGTCGACAGCTAAGATCAATTTGCTGCTGCATGATTATTACAAAGCTGTGATTAGGTTAGATCGATGATGCTGATGGATTAGGATTGACTTGGAATCTTGGGTTGAATAAATAAATTTAGGGGGTGTGATCTGGACTGCTTGCCTTATTACTGTTCAGTTTTGCAATTTGAATGATTATCTGCATGCTGGTGTTTTTCGAGGTTGCTTGTGATGTACGTAAGACTTTGTATTGTATATAGAGCTGATAAATGATAGGACTATATGACGTGTAAATGGTTATTATTTTCTCAATAAGTTGATGTATTTGATTGTCGATTATGAAATACGAGAAGAGCTCAAGTACTCAAATTCGTGTAAAGTCATATTTGTAATATAAAAACCAACTAAAAAACAAATATAAACATATGAATATACTAATACAAATTCAGCAGGATTTACAAGAGAGACTACACAAATTCTTGTAGTCATATTTATGATAAAAAATCCAACCAAAAACAAATTCAAACATATAAATACAATTTCAGTAGAATTTTCCGATTGTAGTTCCACTGTTCAATAACCATGTTAGGAATATGATCAATGTCAAAATTAATCTGGTAAGTTAGGTGCAATAGTTTTGCTGAGACAGTAATTCATAGTCTGAATCATCTAAAATGCACTGAATGCTTACATCAAAATTTTTAAATTTCAGAATAAAGACAAAATCATGAAAAATAGAGGAAAATATTTGTAAAGATATTCTTCGAATGTCAAAATATCACATATTTTGTAAATTGAACCATACAATAATTATTAAGAATAATATACAAATATAATATATTTGTACTCAATAATTAAGAGAATAATTTCGATTGAATAGTTGAAATGTTTCTAAACCCCTATTTCAGTTAAAGCCTGCAGCATAAATAATTCCTTAAGAACATTGAAGAGTAACACTACTACATCATTTTTGTTTTATTAACTTGAAATTCGGTTCAAATAGATATTAAAAATTAGAAAAATAATGGATGCACAACACTTATGTTCGATGCTTTTATAGATGTTCAGTGCTTACCGAACATTGGATTGGACGAAAATCCGATGAAGCAATAGACAAAATAAAACTATGAATATTACTATTTTGTGTATGCAGGGTGTTATTTTGATCCTCGATACGTACCGATGACGTGTGATTTGGACATCTTTTAAAAAATTTGTGATAACAGTGTAATGATTTTTCATCTGGATATTAATCTTCTATATATTTTAATTACTGAAATATTTTATTGTTTTTTATCAAAACATCATTACCAAATAAATTATACATATAGAAAAAGTCAAATATGCTATTAGTTCAATGGGTTTGGTTCCGGTACAAACCACATTTAAAATAAAAACTTAGAACCAATATAAACCACACGATCAAACAATTCAATGGATGTGATTAATGACATTATTAATATGGTAATTACTATCATCAATCAATATGAGGGGCACACTTGTCAATTCAATTTTTATAATTGATAATTAATGATTTTTTGAAAGTGTATTTATATATTTTTATAAAAAAGTGCATTACAATATTTTTGCAAAAGTGCATTAAAATATTTTTTAAAAGTGCATTACAATATTTAAAAGGTGCATTACAATATTTTAAAAAAAGTGCATTAAAATATTTTTTAAAAAGTGCATTACAATCCGCATATTAAAAAAATTATTACAATTATTTAAATTTTGATGCATTTTTTAAATTTCTAGTGATGCACTTTTTATTAAAAAATTGATGCACTTTTAAAGTATTTAGTGATGCACTTTATATATCCACTAATTTAAAATTTTAAAATAAATTATATAAACTAAATTTTTTATGTAATTTAAAATAATCCATTTATTAACTATATTGATCTGAAATGACAAGTGCGCCCTTTCATCACTAAAAATAATTAATATTTGATTAATGAGGTCATCAATCCAAACCATTTAATTCCTACATCTTAAGACTCACATTAGTTCTAAGTTTTCATTTTAAAATAGGTTCTCATTTGAACCTTTCCCTAGTTCAATAATTTATTCATGATATAACGTCTCATATTTATTTGACATTATACTCTTCATTTGTCAATTATTTTAAAAAATCTCGATATTCCGAAACCAAAAAAATCCAATCAAGTTTATAAAAGTAAAAAAGTCTAAAATGATTTACAGATGATGCCTAAATTTTATCCAAAACAAATTTACTGTTTTTTGAAAATAACAGATGTTAATTAGTAAGGCACAGACTTCAATTTGTTAAAAGGAATTTCAAATAATCAAAAAATTAAATCTCATTTGAATCAAATTCAATCCGACAACCAATACTCTAAGGGCATTTTCGTCATTTATAAAATACAGCAGCGTCCTCATCCTCTCTATTTTCCACTCTCTATAAATTCCCAACACAGAAAAACATGTGAAAATCGAAAAAAAACATTCTCAGAAAAAACAGAGCACAAATCTTGCGATTCTCAGAACCAAAAAACAGAGCAGACAAAAGAAGAAGAAGAAGCACGAAACAGAGAGAGGAAGATAGAGAAAGGGATAGAGGGCGAAAAACATGGATCGTCGACGACCCACGACGACGACGACGCGGGTGATGTTTTTATTATGTCTGGTCATGTTTTCTCTCTTCCTCATCCTATTCAACCGCCGGAGCTTTCCGCGACCTTTCTACCGTTTCATACGACGAGAAATTCAATCCCCTGTTTGCTGATTTCAACATCAAGCACCGCGACGATGGCGGTGGTGTCGATCTCCACCTCAATCCCTACGCTGGTAATTTCCATTCACAAACATCGAAAGTTTCAATCTTTTTAATCAATCGGTTATAAATTTATCGATTGATTTCAGGGTCTGGATTCATATCATCGGATTTGTATAACTACGGATTTTTCAGCGCTAGAATCAAGCTGCCCGGAAACCACACGTCTGGAATTGTCGTCGCCATATACGTAAGCAATTTTGATTTTTACCATTTTTATTTAAAAATAAAAATAATTAAATGAATCCTTAATTTCTCCAAACGACAATTAATCGTGTGGAATAAACGCGTGGAATAATCCTCGTAAAAGGAATCGCTGGTCTAGTTTGATTCCTGATTAGGAGCTGCCGTTATGGAAGTTCTGAATTTTGATGTTTTGATTCAGACATCAAACGGTGACGTTTTTGAGAAAACGCATGATGAGCTGGATATTGAGTTTTTGGGTGGAGCTCCTGGGAGGCCATGGAGGTTTCAGACCAACTTGTATGGAAATGGTAGCACCAATCGAGGAAGGGAGGAGCGGTACACGCTTTGGTTCGATCCCAGCAAGGAGTTTCATCGTTATAGTATCCTCTGGACTGCTAAGAATATTGTGTATGCTACACTTGACCTTACTTTTAAGTTTTAACTGCTACAATATTCTGTTTTTCAGTTTTTTTTGAGGTTTAAGATTTTTCATCAGTTACAAAATTTGAGCTTTTCAGAGGTTGAGTTAATATTCGCATACTTTTTTCATTTAACAGAATGATAATAAGTTAGTAGTTAAAATTCAGATAAGATGATAGATTTTTGTGGTGTTTTGGTGAGAAAGGGTAGGAATTGTGCGAAGACGCGGTGGAGCCTGGCAGAAATGGTGATATTGAATTTGTCTTAGTTTTATAGGGAGCTTTAGAGTTAAGAAATTTGCAGCAGGATGGAATTTAGAGTGATTGCGAAATAAAGTAGAAAAATAGAAGAACAATAAGTGTTCTCAAAGTTAGGCTTTTAGTTTGGCTGCCAGCCAGGAATTTGCCCAAACCCACTAGAAGGAAGATTCAGTTGGCATCTGCCAAAAGCAGCATTTTGAAAGTCAAATTGTGGTGGTTGCTGTTGTCTCTTTAATTCAGTGTTAGGCAGATGATTTTTCAGCACACATTTAATATGTCCGTTTGGGTTTTTTACTGATCAGTTTTGGTTTACGTATGCAGATTTTATGTGGACAATGTGCCGATAAGGGAAGTGATGAACAGCGAGGAAATGGGTGCAGACTACCCGTCGAAGCCTATGGCACTCTACGCCACTATATGGGATGCATCTGACTGGGCCACGGCAGGCGGGAAGTACAAAGTAGACTACAACTTTTCACCATTTATTGCACAATTCAAGGACTTTGTCCTAGACGGTTGCCCATCTGATCCCATACAGCAAGCTGGATCACAGAGGAATGCTCTGACGCCCATGCACAGTTAGATGCTGCTGACTATGCAGTGATCACTCCATCGCGAAGGGCAGCCATGAGGAGATTCAGGCAGAAGTACATGTACTACTCGTATTGTTATGATGTATGGAGGTACCCTGTGCCTTTACCAGAGTGTGTAATTGATCCGGTGGAGAAGGAGAGGTTTAAGGAGAGTGGGAGGCTGAAGTTTGGAGGGAGTCATCCTCGGCAGAAGAGGAAGAGGTCCAGGAAGAGGCAGAGGTAGCTCGCGTAACGCCCTGGGCGATGAGACCAAGTGATGAATGTATACACAAAAATGAAAATATTATTTGGAAATAATTTGATTCATTGATTGATTATGATCATAGACAAATAGTTCAACTTTTTGTACTAAAATATACATTGGTTCATACAAGCTTATATAAAATGCAGATGTATGTGAGTATGCAACTCTTTGTTTCCATTTTTCAGTTTCCTGAAGTGTTATATTCTTCCATGAGTTTCAACAGACTATGTTCAGGAGCACTTGCTGAAGGTAGAATAGAGCGCGTCGATTTGGGCTGTGTCACTTTTATTTCTGCAACTTCGGATTCTAAGGGAACGCCTTCTGTCATGACTGGCAAGTTAGGCCTTCTTTGCGAGCTTGTAGATATTCGTTCCTTCCATAATCTTCCATCCTAGTAAATGACACGTTAATGTGAGTTGGAGAATAGTAGCAGGTATATTACAAGTACAAATGCACATACTGATGCTTACATTCAGTACTGAGGGTTCTGGAAGCGGACATTGCACAGGTTGGTCATCATCAAGAGGCTCAACCGGGTGCTCAACCGGCTTAAACTCCACTGCAACATCAATTCCATGGCTAAACACTGATGGCAAGCTGATCACCTCCGGGTTCGGAGGCAAAACCTGCCGCTCATCCTGCGCATACAGAGTAATTTCATCAAAATAATTCATCCCATATAGCATCACACAAACAAAAGCATGTATAGTATGGTGTGGGATCAGATTCCCTGATGGACTTCAGATGGTACAAAATCTAAATATGAGTGGACACCTAAAATAGAATCTTAAATAAACACAGACAGCTTCCAAACCTAAATTGAAATGAGAAATCCAGTAATTTACAGCTGCAACACTCGCAAGAACAACAGTAAAGAATCTGACCAAACAAAACAAAAAACAACAATTCAAACACAGAATGACAGAAGCAACAACTGTAGTCAGACTAAGCAACCTAAAGATCACACTTTTTTTACATAAGTTTCCATCAAATCCAGTTCAGGATTTCCAAATCAAAGAGAGGTTGAGTATTGAAGAAACTCACAAGAGCACTCTGCGTCCGGCGATGGGCACTTCTGGTGGAAAATCTAGAGAAAAGACCCACCATTTGGAGAAACTGTTGTAAATGGGTTGGAGCAGCTAGACTGGATTTGGATATTAAAGGATACAAACAAGTTGAGGTTACTGGCAGTGGGTTGGCGTGAAGGCGTTGCCATGGAAAGCGATGGCATTTAAGTTTGGATTCGATGTTTGGTAAATGTAAAACAAAGGTTTGAATTTGAAACACAGTTTCTTGGTTGGACAGCAATGTCTGTCATTTTAGGAGGACAGGTTGAACCAAAGATTCCATACAATTTTCTTTTCAAGCCTCGTTTTAAAACCAAAAATTAAAGAACAACCTTTCTGCGCCATAAATGGTAAAGAAAGTAAAATTTTCTTCAGTTTTACGCAATGAGTTTATTTATTAACCTTAATAACGCTTAGTTCGAATTTAATGCGATGTTACATTTATAAGCTGCAAATCTAACAGTCTGTAAATCAATGCAACCCATACTTGCATAAATAGGAAGACCCAACATTTAAAAAGAAAAAAAGAAAACATACCTGGGAAGTGGGATCCTTAGCAATACAATAAGATGGGGCGGAACAATGCTAGGCTTACCCTCTTGATGATCAGCATGTTTCTGGTGGCCGTTGTGAACGCCAGTGGCAGCACCAAGTATCCATTGCCGACAAACATTGCAGCATCTCCAGGCGGAACACCAAACAGAGATTTAATCTGTCTGGTTCACCGTGATGCCATAAGATGGTGTGCATATGATCCATCTAAACGTCAAACGTCTTCCGAAATTAACTCAGGTACTGGTCCTCGCTGCTGCCAGCCATTTAAGGAAATTCCGACAAACTGCTTTTATATGTTCAATCCAATTTACTTAAAGGAAATGCAAGCATACTGTAGTCAACAAAACGGACCAGCTATGGCCCCCTATGCTCAGAAGAATTGAAAATAATTCATAATACAAATAATCTACACAACTAGAATAATGCAACTTCATGTTTGGTTCAAGTGAAGCCTTGTAACACACATGCATGTTAGTTTGTTTTTGAGGTTCATTTCTGTCATGAACCTTGTCATTCAATATTTGAAAACGTATTTGAAGCAGGTAGTACCGAAAAAATTATTTTTCTTACAATGCACTTGGTTTCTCAAAATAACCTTGAAAGAAAATACTACATCTGCACGAACTTGAGAATCTAAGAACTAAAAAGTGGTTGTTCCTGGATCAAGTGATCAACACCATAAATTGCAACAAAAGATTTTCATTTGTACCAATATCCAAAATAGAGCATAGGCAACGCAACAATCGATATCTAGCACTTTGAAACTCATACCTCAAATAATATGAGTGACATGCAAATTATGCCTCAAATAATAACGGAATATATACACATCAACAATGGAACGAACAAGCAAGCTACTGAATGCACTTCAAACCTTCCTAGGGTGCAGAAGCTGCCTTTATGGCTTTCTGCAATTCATCTTCCAAATTGCTGACACCTTTATTCATAGATTTCTTCTTGTCTTTATGGTCATGCTCTACAACTCCATTTCTCTTACTACTCGAATCTGAGAACTGGGAATATGACAACTGACCAGCCGCTGGCTTGGGCACACTCTTCTTCTCAGCAATGTTACTTGAGTGTTTGCTCACTCCTCCACTTACCTTAATCTCCTCTAAACTCCTCCTCAGTCCTCTATTCTCCCTACGCAAATCCTCCAAATCCTTCCTCAGCAACGAATACATCCCATTCAGCTTCTCAACCTCACCAGATCCATTCTCAACTTTCTCCACATTTTTAACCTCCTTCACTTCCTCAACCCTCTGAATCCCGATTTTATCCATTGTCAAAAAAGGCAGCTGCTTCCTCACATCAGCAGGAAAATTCACACCCCACCTAAAATTCACCAACATTTTCGACATCAAAGGCAGCTCAGATTTCGCATTAACCTTAAACCCCGACAAGATCCCATCTTTCTCCCTAAACGAATCCATCTTCAAGTCCCTCCAACTCTCACTCCCTTTCCTGTTCAAAAACTTATCTCCTCCACCACCAGACGCAATATCAACATTGCTCCAACCCATCAAATCCGACTCAACGCCACCACCCGAATTTGATACCCGACCCGGTTTCGGACTAGGGTTTGAGCAAGCAGTCTTACGCACAGAAAAGTGACCAAACCTCGGCTTAATCTGGATCATAAAACTAGGGTTTCTATCAGAAAACAGATTCAAATCGGCCGAGATGACCAACGGTGAATCACGCGGCGAGCCGGATGACCCAACCCCAGATTTAATCGACACCGAGAACGGCGGTCCATTGTCGATAGTTGAATTTGGGGAATAAGAGAATCTCAAAGCTGGGCATGATGGGAAGTTGGTGGTGAGATTGAAAGATAGATCGGAAGAATCGCCGGCAACGAAGCCGGAAATGAATGGTAAGGTGAGGACTGTGATTGAAATCTTGGCTTTGATTAGTGGGGATTTTTGTTGCGGCTCGTCCCGGAATTTTAACGAGAGCTTCATCGCTAGTTGTTCAGTGAAGCGGTGTTGATAAGGTTTGGAGAGGATTGACTGGACGCGCAGCTCCGGTTCTGTTCTCGTCGTGTGCTGAGAAGACGAAGAGACGTTGACTGCTTGAAGCAGGCCTATGGGCCGACATTGTTATGGGCTGTTTTGGGTTCGAGGTTATTTTATCTTTAAATATTTTCATATTTATTTAAAATTTAATTTTTGTGAAATATACTATCTCAACAAATAATATTGAAGTGAAGCAAGATTGCTTGGATATTGATGGATGATTGAAGATTATTGGTGGTAGTGTCTAGATGGCTTGTGCGTTCAAAATATTAGTTGTACTAGATGAATATGTAATATCTTGTACTCAATTGTAAACCCACCCAACAAAAAAAGAAACAAATAATCTTGATTAATGTAAACTATCAGATTTGAAGTCAATTAGTAAGTGATTATCAATATGGAAACATGCGAAACCTTTTTTTCTACTTAATTTGAAAGTAATAAAAATGGTGATTAGGTCAACCACAATGCCAGATCACTTTCCGAAATGCTATGAAATCTACAATATGAGTCAATGTTACCATATTTGAATTGGAAAATGAAAATTAAGCAATTGAACAAAGTCGAATAATTAAGAATTAAAGAAAAAATTGGCTCACTAAAGACAAGGCAAGCCTCCAATCTGAATTATTAATATAAGAGTAGCAATTTAGTGGTCAGTCATCTAATTCTGTTTCATTTCGATTCTTTGAGCGGTGTAAAATATTTATTTTAAAAATCTGAATTCCCAACTAGCAAATTTGGTATTTAATCCAGAGCAAAATATACTGATTTTTTAAATAATATATAAATAAAGTAATGGAGAAACAAAACGAAAAACAAAGAAAGTAGAGGGGCCCGCAGATCCCACACGACCTGAGTCTGAATATAAACATACACATGTTCTGTTTTCTCGTTCAACCTCTTTGTCTCCGCCGTCACTAAACCCCTTTTAAACTGCTTATTTATTACGCCCAAAGTCCACGCATCCCAAAAACCTCTGCGCTGTCTGACGAGGTTGTTTTGTCTTTGGTTTGGTATGACGAGTTTGAATCTGCAAAGTCACCACTTGGCTGGCCTCGCTTCATCCAAGAACGTCTCTGATTTGTTTCTAATTGGCCGGAGAAGACCCAACCGGAAGCTCTCCTTTGCCGTCAAGTCTGTTCATGTGGCGGTGGAGGCGAAGTCGCCGGTTCTGCATCTGGCTCCCAGCTGTATCCCAACAGTTGAGATCTTTTTTTCTTCTTAAATTATTTTGTTTAACAAATCAATTTCTTGATTTTGATGTCTGATGCAATCCTATTCCGAGTTCCAAGTGGTCTGTGGTTGTTTATGTGGATTTGTTAACAATTGTTCAACTTCTTTTAATTTGTGTGAAATTGATATGTTCAGGACAAGGCTGTTGAACCTGTTGTGATTAAGTTGAGTGATGAGACAGTGACATCAGAAACTCGAAGAAAGACAAAAATAGTATGTACAATCGGTCCATCCTCAAGCTCTAGGGAGATGATATGGAAATTGGCTGAAGCAGGAATGAATGTTGCAAGGCTGAACATGTCTCACGGTGATCACGCGTCCCATCAGAAAACTATTGATCTTGTGAAAGAATACAATGCACAGTTTGAGCAGAAGGCCATCGCTATAATGCTGGATACCAAGGTAGGATACAATAGCGGGTACTAGAAACTAATCCTTTTTAGTGTTCATTCTATTCAGATTGTGTAAAGGTAGTTCCTTGTCTTCTTTAAAAAAATTATTTGCGATTACTCCAGGGTCCTGAGGTCAGAAGTGGTGATGTGCCTCATCCTATTCTGCTAAACGAAGGGCAATCGTTTAACTTCACTACGGAAAGAGGAGTCAGCACAAGGGATACAGTCAGTGTAAATTATGATGATTTTGTGAATGATGTTGAAGTTGGTGACACCATACTAGTTGATGGTGAGCAATATGTCAAAAAACTTGAAGAAAATTTGTCCTCATCTTTTGTTAGTTGAATATGCTCCGAATTTTCTGTCACTGTGGCAACAATACATTTATGCAGACTGTAACTTTTTAATGTGTTTCAAACCTGTTAATAGAATTTATGTTGTCTAGGAGGGATGATGTCTTTGGTTGTAAGATCGAAGATGCAAAACTTGGTCAGCTGTGAAGTTGTCGATGGGGGAGAGCTTAAATCCAGGCGTCATTTGAACGTTAGAGGAAAAAGTGCTACCCTACCCTCCATTACAGGTAACCTTAATACTGTCATGCTTCACAACTTTGCTTTCATGTCCACGGAAAACATCATGTGTTGGATTTTTGAAAATTTGCAGACAAAGATTGGGAAGACATTAAGTTTGGAGTTGACAATGGAGTTGACTTCTATGCTGTTTCATTTGTGAAGGATGCCGAGGTTGTTCATGAATTGAAAAGCTACCTCAAAGGTACCTTAATCTGATGCCAATAAACTCTTTAATATCCCTTTTTACAAAGATCTCATTCTTTGTTAAACTTGTTTAGCAGCTCAAGGAGCGGATATTCATGTGATTGTTAAAATTGAAAGCGCAGACTCCATCCCAAATCTTCACTCAATCTTATCAGCATCCGATGGGGTAAGTTACCATTTTTTGAGTTAAAGAGTTTTGTTTCAGCTTCCGAATTGTTTTCAACTTCTCATTCGATAAGTTTGATGCCAAGATCAGTCTGACGACATAGAATGTTGACATCAAAGACACACTTTTTATACACCTTATCTATTTATTTGTGTAGGCAATGGTTGCTCGTGGAGACCTCGGAGCTGAATTACCCATTGAAGAAGTCCCTCTCTTGCAGGTAATCTAGCGAATACACTTTCTTCTAGGGACAAATCTCCTTGAGTTCCATCTTGTGAATAAAGTGTATATTCTATCAAACAAAATCATACGTGTTTTCACACCTGTATGCTACGATCATATTATAACTGTCTGAATTCTTTTAAACACATCTATTACGTTCAGTAGCTTTAGTAAAATCCTTTCAGCTTTAGCCCTTAATTTTAGGTATCAGCTAATATATTCTTTGATTCATATTTCAACGAAAACAGGAGGATATCATCAGAAGGTGCCATAGCATGCAGAAACCCGTGATTGTTGCAACGAATATGCTTGAAAGCATGATTGATCATCCTACCCCTACAAGGGCAGAAGTATCGGACATTGCCATTGCAGTACGACAAGGTTCTGATGCAATCATGCTTTCTGGAGAAACCGCTCACGGAAAGTAGGTTATAGTTTGAACTCAAATGTCTGAGACATTACATGTACTTTCTATTCTTATATGTTTCTGAGTGCTAAATGCTAATGCCAGCATTCTGACTCCAACATAGGTATCCTTTGAAAGCTGTAAATGTTATGCACGCTGTGGCTCTCAGGATCGAGTCAAGTCTACCTTCAAACACTATTCCCTATCCCGTCACATCTTTTGACGATTCTGAGGTAATTTATATACATCACAAATGCTAAATTCTGTCCTTTGATTGTTACTGATATTGGATTGTCACACAGCGGCAAATGGCAATGATATTCGCCTCTCACACAGCAACTATGTCGAATGCACTAAAACTCCTATCATTGTGTTCACTAAAACAGCCTCTATGGCCATCCTCCTAAGCCACTACAGGCCTTCTTGTACAATATTTGCCTTCACAAACGAGTAAGAACAGAAGAAAAGAATTCCTGTTCTGAGTAATCATTTTATCTTAATTCTCAGTTGTTTAACGTCTCATTTAATTGCAGCGAACGAATCAAAAGAAGATTGATCCTTTACCAAGGTGTGACACCCATCTCACTGGAATTCTCCGACAATGCTGAAGAAACATTCTCCAGAGCTCTTTCCACATTGCAGGTAAGTAATATCCAATCGAAACAATACCAAATTTTTGATTCGCTTTGCTTTAACAATGCCTATTTATTTCCTATGCAGAAGAAAGACTTACTGAAGGAAGGGCAAGAGGTTATTATAGTTCAAAGTGGCACACAGCCCATTTGGCGTTGCCACTCTACTCACCTCATTCAAGTACGCAAAATTGAAGCATAGTTAGACATGGAGATATTTTTTGTTCCGGCTGTTCTGCATCCTGGCTCCTTGTCTAATGCAAGATATCAGTTCATTCATTATATAGTTACAAGACATTAAAATCTATAGCTTTCAATACGATAAATTATTGAAATAGCTAACTGAGACTCTGAATGATAGATGCATTCGGCATTTCTCATATATTAAAGACAGGTCGAGTTGTTTACGACCCTTATGCATTATGCATATTGTGCATCTGAGTTTGAACTGTTTGCACTTTCTAATATACTACTGTATTTTTTTAAAATGTGATTTTGGATTGTTTGACATTATGTTTTTTTTTTTTTTGATTGAAAAATACCATAAAGGCAAAACACAGATAAAGCATAGGAAAGACCAAACTCAAGCCTCAATAAACTTGGACACGAAAATAGGTACTGAGGTCACTGACGTCCAGGAAGCTTTGGTAGTCCGTGCATGAACAGCAAGCTTGTCGGCCAAGGAGTTATCCTCTCTTCCAATATGCTCAATACTCCAACCAGGATGATCTTTAAACCCCTCCATACAGTTTCGAAGCCAGCCCCCGTCTATTCCAATCCTGAGGTAGCCCATAGTAGCCGCAAGCACAATCTCCATTGAGTCCGAGAAAAAGACCACCTTGGCCAGGTTCAACTTCATCGCCATCCGCATTCCAGCCAATAAAGCAATTCCCTCCGCGTCCCTAGAGCAGCGAGCCGAGGCTTCCCATCCCAAATTGACTGACTGCAAGATACCCTCAGATATCCATATGGCAGCAAAGCCCATACCACCAGAATTGACCCAAGAGCCATCACAATAGATAATAGACGAAGCGTGAGATTTCTGATGCTGCCAATAGCTGTGACATAGCTGAGTATCACACTGGTATATGACCGAGGAGACCTTCCAACTTGCCTTTTCAACACAGAGCGACGGCTCATCATGTCTGATAGAGTTGCGACAGCCCCAAATTACCCAAATCAGACAGACCAAGTGTCGGAAATCCGCTTTGGAGCATATGTGAAAACATGTGTACAGCCAGTCTGCAGCAGAACGGTGATTGTGGGAAAATATAGACTCAGGCAGCCCAAGCTTCCTTGCAGCAGCTTTAATATACCAACAGCCAGTAAACAGATGAATGGGGGACTCCATTTTAAAACCACAGAATACGCACATGGTATTTATTGCACACCTTCGTTTTGCAAGGTTAATCACGTCCGGTAGGGCGTTGTTATATAACCGCCAAATCATTATCTTAGCCTTCCCAGGGAGTTTAAGCTTCCATAAAGCTTTCCAGAATCTTTCAACTCCGGAGGTATCTGAGGAGCTACTGTTCCCGACCCGCAGCCCTGAATGGATCAATGAATATGCCGATTTCGTTGTAAACTCACCCGAACTTGTCAAGCCCCAGGATATGTTGTTGTCTGCTGTCCGCTGGACTAACCCACCACCAAGAAAGTGCTTTATCTTCGAGATCCCCCTCCACGCATGAGAAGGGCGAGAACCAACACTTGCGTCCAGAAGGTTACAATGAGGGAAGTAACGAGCCTTATAGATCTTGCTTAAAAGGGAGTCAGGCTTGGTAAGGAGACGCCAGGCCTGCTTAAGGAGAAGTGCATCATTAAAAACTTCAAGGTTCCTAAACCCCATGCCCCCCAGCCTCTTTTCCTCCATTAGAGCTGACTTAGCTACCCAGTGTATAGCTCTAGAATCTTTCTTCGAAGACCACCAGAAGTTGACAAGGGTTTTTTGTATTCGATCACAGATAGTACGAGGGATTTTGTAGCACTGCATTGCATATACAGGTATAGCTTGGCCGACCGATTTGATTAAAACTTCCTTGCCCGCGCTAGACAGAAGATTCATTTTCCAATCTCGCACCCTTTTATCGACCCTATCCTCCAAAGATCCAAAAATCAGCTTCTTATTTAGGCCAACATCCATGGGCAGGCCAAGGTATTTCGAGTGTTTTTCCACGGAGGTGACCCCTAAAATTCGACATGCTTCAGTTCTGATGTGATCGCTGACATTCGGGCTGCAGACCAACTCTGATTTGTCGTAGTTAATGCTCTGACCCGACAAGGACTCATATAGCTGTAGAGTGTCTTTCACCGCTTGTACTTCATCCAGGTCTGCACTAAGAAACACAAGGCAGTCATCTGCGAAGAGCAGATGGTTGATGGCAGGTGCCGAGCTGCTAATGCGGACTCCATTAAGAATGCCTTGATCCATCAGAGAATTAAGCGCAGTAGAGAGCCATTCCGATGCAGTAATAAATAGATAAGGGGAGATAGGATCCCCCTGGCGAATACCTCTAGAAGGGGAGAAGAAATCTGTATGACAATTATTCACCTTAACCCTATACTGCACTGAACGAACACACTGAAGTATCATAGACACCCATCCGTAGTCAAACCCCAGACATCTCATCATATTTTCTAAAAAAGACCACTCAACCCGGTCAAAAGCCTTGCTCATGTCGAGCTTTAAAGAAATGTAGCCATCACATCTGCCTCTTCTTGTTTTAATATAATGTCCGACCTCATGCGCAATTAAGATATTATCTGTTATCAACCGATCTCTTACGAAAGCACTTTGATTTGAAGAAATGATATCCGGAAGGATGACTTTAAGCCGGTTGGCAAGAACTTTCGTGATAATCTTCATACCCACGTTGCATAAGCTGATAGGGCGAAATTGCTCCATTCGAACAGGGTCTTTACACTTCGGTATAAGCACAATTTCAGTGGCATTAAGCTGCAAGTTCAGATGATTTCCGTTCAAGAAATCCAGCGCCTCTTTACAAACTACCTGGCCAACCGTTTCCCAATGTTTCTGAAAGAAGAAGGCTGGAAATCCATCGATTCCCGGAGCCTTATTCGATCCCAACTGAAAGAGCGCAAGTTTAACTTCTTCAGCTGTAGCAGGAGAGCCCAGAAACATGTTCATATCTGCCGAAACTTTCCTTTGAACAAAGCGCATAGAATGATTCCAGTCGATGTTCCCGCCGTCAATACTAGAACTGAAGATGTTACAGAAATATTCTTTTGCTATCCTCACAATACCCTCCTCATCAGTAATCATGTCCCCAGTAGGGGCCTGCAGCCTCTCTATCCTGTTAAGTTTCTTCCTATGTGAAGCTTTAGCATGGAAAAAACGTGTGTTCCGGTCCCCATCACGAAGCCAATCGACCCGGGATCGTTGCTGCCAGAACAATTCCTCTCGGCACAACCATTCATCCAACTGTTTAGATAATTCCCTCTCCTTTCCAATAGTTTCAGCGGTACGGGCTGAGGCCTGGAGTTTCTCTAACTGGCTCCTTAGACTCTTCAGTTTGTGTTGCACATGCCCAAATGTGTTTGAGTTCCTAGATTGGAGCTGTTTTGCACAAACCTGTAAAACATCAGACAAGGTGTAATTGTTAATTGAAGCTTGCCGCCAAAAATCAGTAACATTTGAAAAGTAGTCAGCATGCCGCATCCACATCCTCTCGAATTTAAACCCCCTGTTGCGCGGCATTTGCAGCTGCTCTGAGGATTGAAGAGAAATCTTTATCGGGCAGTGATCCGATTTTGAAGATATGAGATGTTGCACGTGAGAATTGGGGTACTGAGTGCGCCAACTGTCCGATGCCAGAGCCCTGTCCAGTCGAGCTTGTGCCTCAAACGGGTAAATCCGTTTGTTAGAGAAAGTGAATTGTCTACCCTTGAATCCCATGTCCACTAGTCCACAACGATCCACCACCTCCCTAAATAGTCTCATTCGAGTGCGATCTCTAGGCCTGATCCCTGAGGCCTCCTCCGGATAGAACACCTCATTGAAATCTCCCATGACTAGCCAGGGTTTGTCATCCATACTGCACAACTGCTCCAGAAGGGACCAACTCTCCTTTCTTTTGCAACTATCCGGGTTACCATAGAAGAGGGTCAATCGAAAGGGGTTTTCCGAGCCAACAGTCATATCAATGTGCGAAGCAGAGAAACTTGTGATCCTTAAGTCCACATCCTGGTGCCATAGAATTGCTAAACCTCCAGCCAATCCCATCCTATCAACGGCAAAACAATTAAGAAAACCTAATTTAACCCTTAACTGACTCCAACGTCTGACTTGTATCTTAGTCTCAATGAGACCGAGGATCTGGGGGCGGCTTGAGTTTACCACCTCCTTCACCGCCCGAACTGCAGAGGCACTCCCCAACCCTCTGCAGTTCCAACTGATCAGCATCATTGTTTCCGGCGAGATCGCTTAGCGATCTCCGCCGATACAAGGTCTTGCAGAGTAGGTTCGATGGCTTCACCCATCTGGCCATGAGTCGCAGTACACTCAATGAATGCCTCTTTAGATGTCGTTTCTGCCAATTTCCGTATCTTGGATCCAGCCGGCTTCCTCTTTAAGTTACGCCCCTTAGCTTTAAGTTGGTCGTGTTGATTGTGTAGTTCCCTAGTTCCATGTAATACCGCCGTGTTTGGTGTGGCTGCATAGGTGTAAGTATGTGGCCCATTGAACCGGACAGCCTGGCCCAAAGCCAAGCGCGGCCCACATGGATCAGGCCCCACACTCGATTTGCCATTCCATAAGCGACAGAATTCTAACTGGTCCCCAGCAGCTGCTTTTCCTTTATCGGGCGCTCTCGTTGTTTGTTGGTATGTGGGGTCAGAGACCTCTGCGCTGACGGCTGCCAGAATGTTGCCCTGATCCGTACTGTCTGCAATGTGTGCCAACAGCCTCCTGCTTGTCGCTTCTACGGAGGACGTGTCAGGTCCTTCGTGCTCACCGGATGTGAACGGCGGGTCTCTAGTCACCATGATACCCCCATCCTCAATCTCTCCCACAACGTCCGAATCTGGCTCCTCAATTATCGAAGACTCAGCTCGTATGCTCGGACCGTACTTGCCACAGCCATCACTTGTTAAGCAGAGGGTCGCGTCATGACTGATAATCCCACAGTTACACAGTTTCGGAAGTCTCTCATACTTGAAAGCCAGCCATATGGGTGGTCCGCTCCTCCTTTCCAAATAACACCCTCTGCAGAGGGGTTTATGAATGTCGACCTCCACCCTGAATCGAACAAACCTTCTCTGCACGAATTCATTGTCCTGCGACATGTGTTGGCACACACGGCCTGCTAACTCTGCAAAGTCGCTTGCGATATCATGTGTCGTAAGCTCGATGTTTGACATTATGTTGAGAAGCATTTAATTAGTACCCATTTTCGACTTTACTCAGTGTCTGTGTCCCAACCCAAATTGAGAGGGACACAACATCGTTCCCCTAACGTTACGCATGCTTTAAGTCACTGAAAGGTCGGACCTTTGACCAAAGAAAGCTCTTGTATCATTCCACTAGAGACTGTCTCCACTCCAATCTAAAGTGAGCCAAATCAATCCCTAGATTTCAGGCTTCAAATTGAACACCCCCCAGATCCAACGACAACATATCTAGCCATCAAATTCGCGGCTTGAAAATCGTACAACAAGTACAAACGCGGGTGAGTATGTTGACATAGTCCCAAAGTTGTGTTTTTTCAGTTACCAATTCTTTTGATGAATTTGTTTGTCTGCTCCTTTAATCTCTCATCTGTTGTTTCTTAAGTACTCGCATTGAATTCGTAGCTTTAGAACCCTAAAGTTGGCACCTTTCTTCCGACCCAGATTGTCCAATGGATTCGCGAGACGGTAGCCGGCAACAGCCGCAAGGAACTAGGATCATGACGCCTTCACTTCCCTACGGTTACCACCCTCAGCAGCAGCATTTACAGAACAACCCACTTGCCAATTCCAATTCTACTATTATCCCCAACCCTACTTATGCTTTCAATTCCATGCCAGCTCAATATGATGCTGGGCTAATAGGTCAGCAGCAGCAAAATGGATCACTGTCTGGAGTTGCGGCCGCTTCTGCCCAGGATGCTGAGTCAGGGAAGAGGAGAAGGGGTAGGCCTAGGAAGTATGCGAATGATGACACTGGTTTGGGTTTCTCTTCTAATTCTCAGGCGGTGTCTGCAGCCGCTGGTGGAAGTGGCAGTGGTCAGAGAGAGCTAGGTGAGGTGAATGGGGAAGGGTCTCAAGGAAGGAGGCAGCGGGGAAGGCCTCCTGGCTCCGGCAAGAAGCAACTCGATGCAATTGGTGTGTAAAGCTATCTTCTTTAGTGATACTTTGCGTGGAACTGACTAATCGGGTGGCTTTGTGCTTTTTTGATGAGCAGGGGGAGCCTCTGGAACTGGTTTCACACCGCATGTGATCCAGATTTTACCAAATGAGGTATGCATTCAACTAATGCAATGTGCATCCATCAAATGAGGTCTTGATTTTGGTCTGTCTTCTCAGTTGTGTTCGAATGCCATGATCTTTCGGTAATTTCTAATGAATTTTCTGGTACACCTTAATTATATCTGTATGTTATCGTTGGATTATTTTTGTTGAATCATTCTATCATCTATTGGATATTACATTTTTGCAAAAAATGCCTCTTCTGGTTGTATGTTATGCTTAATCTTCTAGATCTATGGTGTGGATGAGATGTTTTCTCTTACTTTGAAGACTGTATATGTAGTACTCGCAGGTTCTATATATTTTCATTGTATTAAGACTGAAATTTATATCTTCATTTCAGTTTCAGTTTGGTAAAATATATGATTGAAGTCATTCAATAAGGGATAATCAGAGCTGAAATGTGCAGGATATAGTGTTGAAGATGAAAGAATTTTGTCTGGAAGGTCCTCGAACAATCATTATTCTTTCCGTCTTTGGTGCAGTGTCCAATGCTACTATTCAACTGCCAGGTTCAGCTGATGAAAGTGGGACTGTTTGTTATGAGGTATGTCGTAATTCAAATGCATATACCATGTTTGACTAAAGTTTGTCTGGTACTTTGCTTTGGATCTTTATAATTTATCTCGGTTGAAAATAAAAAGGGGTTGAAACTTTTTAAATTAAC
>QZGG01003157.1:0-27034 GCA_006409495.1 Sedum album
CTGAATATTTTTTTAGAATGGTCTGAATTCTCCATTAATTATGAGAAGTCTAGTTTTTTTGTGAGCTCCGAGTAGCGAGCAGGGGTCCTTTGCGGATTGGGCTGAGTTGGGTATTGGTAAGCTCCCGATAGGCATCTGGAAGTATCATTACACTCGAGAAGTCTGGCAGTTTCCTCATTTAAGCCTATTAAAGATAGAATGCTGGGAAAAATTATATCATGGACTGCAAGAGTCTTTCTTAAGCAGGGCGGCTGGTTTTAGAGAAGCATATTTTTTCTACGACAAATTCTTACTGGATGAGGACTTTGATTTTCCCTAAAGAGGTTATAAAAATATTTTGTAGTATTTGTAGGAGTTATATGTGGTCTGAAAAAATAGAGTTGCATAGAAGTTTAGTGAGCTCGAAGGAAGTTTGTAAAGAAAGAGATTAAGGGGGTTGGACATCAATGATTTAATACATTTCAATAAGGTTGTAGTGTTGTTTCAAATCTGGGATATCTGCTGTTTAAGAGAGAATATCTGGACAAATGGCTTGAGAGCTATTGTTTTAAAGACATGGATATTTCGACTGTTAGTGAAAAACCGCATTTTTCATGGCCAGTAAAAAGGCTACTAAGGCTGCGGGATAGTCAGTTAAATTGTGTGGAGCTTGGGGGAGAATTAGATGGAGAGGGGCTTCTAACCCCTTCACAACCAAGGGAGCGTACAAGTGCCCAGTAGTTCAATCCCCAAAAAAGGTGGACAAGAGCTATGTGGATACCCAATCTCTCATCCAAAGCATATTATTTGGCTAGCTATTAAGGGGAAGCTTCCTTAGAAGAAGTGGGTGGAAACATGATGGAAGATGTTCCTTGTTGCTGGTGCGATGATAAGCATGGAAGTATCAACCACGTATTTTTTAGCGTCCTCTATTGAAGCCTATTGAAAAGAGTGTTTCTTGGATTGAATCCAGATGTCCATGCTTGCTGGTAGGATCTTACTGCTTGGATTGCAAAGCACAAGTGGAGGAATCAAGCTGAGAAAATTGTGACCTATTTTACTAATAACGTACAGACATATGAAACCTTAAAGAGTAGGAATGAAAGGATTTTTGCATAGGTTAGCTGAGGGATGAGACTGAAGTGGTAGCCAGAATGAAAAACTTATGATGCTGAAGATACACTTAATGAAAGTATTGAGAATCGTATGCTTTTATGAATGCTATGCAGATCAATACATGATCATACTTTCTTTTAGAAATTTTTGTCTTTGGCATGATATTGCCTCGTGGCGTGGAGGCCGCTGGCCTCTTATGTTGGTTGTGTCTCTTGGATGATTGGGCTTCGTGTCCTGTAAATGTCATCTCTTGTGTCCATTGGTCTGGCTGGCTTGTGGTTTGGTTGAGCTTATCCGTGGTGTGGTGCGTGGTGCGTGGTGCGTGGTGCGTGGTGCGTGGTGCGTGGTGTGTGGATGAGTGGTGTTTTGTGTCTTGTCTCTTTTTTTTGAAAAAAATTGCTTTTTCAGAAGAAAAAACATCATGGTACACGCTGCTTAGTATTCATGGGGACGATCGCTCACTATATAGAGTTTTTTGCGCACCAAACAGCTGACAGTGTGGTGTGTTCCAGACTTTGACTTCTTTCGTAGTTTACGGCCTCTCTCTGTGACTTTTCAAACTTTCATAAATTGGCATTCTTTTTGTGTGTACTTAGCTTCTTATGGTGACAGAAATCGTGTGTTTTGGTGTCTTTATGCGTATACTTCCTCAAAGCTCTTAAAATATATCTGAAATACAAAACTATGCAAAAAAATGAAAGTGACACTACAGATCCATTAAATGATGTGATTTAAGTATGATAAACAAGCGTATATATACATCTGGACCACCGTTTTTATAGATCAGATGGTTAGTATGCTGACACATGTCAGGAAGATAAAAAACTGGTTCAGTTACTAATGG
This sequence comes from Sedum album, assembly GCA_006409495.1. Lineage (NCBI taxonomy): Eukaryota > Viridiplantae > Streptophyta > Magnoliopsida > Saxifragales > Crassulaceae > Sedum > Sedum album. Next base: position 1,940 of record QZGG01003157.1, read on the forward strand.
ACTAGGCTTTAATGGCAAGACTACTGTGAACGTAATTATGTCATTTAGGGTATACGCTCCTCAGTGTCACTTCTCACCCAATTTGTGAAATTAACTCACCTTGAAACCCATCTCGAGACGCAGCGGGGGAAAGGCTGAGAGTTCAAAAGGCTGGGAGAGGAAATCGAAACAAAGAAGGAGGTTGAGAGTACAAAAGGCGACGAAGAGGCTGAGTGTGTGTTTAGACGGATGTCGATTAGGAATTTGTGCTCGAGATCGGAAGTTAGGGCTTCGAAGAGTTTGGTGGATGATGAGGCTGAGTTGAGTGATTGGGTTAGTGATTTGATGCCGGATTCGTTTGGGAGGAGGATTGCGAGTAGTGATGGAGATTCTGAGCCGAAAAGAGGCGGAGGAAGAGGATTGCGATTTGAGGCCGAATTTGTTTTTATTTTTTTTATTTTTGTTGATTTCCTGGTTTCAATACAATGATTCGACGTTATGAGGAAGAAGCTCGATACTCTGTTTCCTATTGTAAGTATTGATTTTTTATTTTATTTTTAGGGTTTCGATCTGTGCGTGCATCTTCTTAAACCTCCTGATGACGACGATGACGAAGAGTCGTTAGTGTTGTTGATGATGATGTCTTGATGTTTGATCATGGCGGAGGTTGAGATCGGTGAGGCGCTTGCTGCGGGATTGGCTTGGGATGGAGGAGGTTTTATATTATTCTAGTTTTTGATGCTGAATCGAGATGCTGATTGAGTTTTAAGTAGTTTTGTTATGAGTTGTGAATTGGCTTGGTTGTTTTTGTTGCGAACTTATTATGGCTGATTAGTGAGTTGAAGTTGTTGATGAATTTGTGAATTGGTTTGTGAATCTTGGAGTTTTGTTTTGATTGGTGATAGATGTGCGGTGGATTTATTTTGGATTAAGTGAGGTTTTTAGTTGTGTTGATTTTGATATGTTTTTTGAGAAAATGAAAATGGTTTTCAGGAGTTCTATAAACTATATGCTTCCTTAAAAGAGAGATAGTGGCAGAGAGGTAGTGGTGAACGGAGAAGAGAGGTAGCGGTTGGGACGAACCTTATCTTTATAAGTTAGGAGTTGATGGCATATATCGTACGTGTGTAGCAGAAAAAGATCAACATAGAATCTTACGCGAATGTCATTCTTCATTCTCGGGAGGACACACGGATCCACATCCAAAACAGCCGCTCGAGTAATGCAATCGGGATTCTATTGGACAACTATTTTTAAAGATGCTCATAAGTATGTTCAATCGTGCGACGCTTGCCAAAGATCGGGAAACATCTCAAGGAGAGATCAGATGCCTCAGAAGGGTATACTCGAAGTAGAGATTTTTGATGTATGGGGAATTGACTTCATGGGACCTTTCCCTTCTTCTTACGGAAACAAGTACATTCTAGTAGCGGTTGACTATGTGTCTAAGTGGATAGAAGCCATAGCCACCCACATGCGATGCCAAGTCCGTAAAGAAATTATTTAAGAAGATCATTTTCCCTAGATATGGTGTACCTCGAACTATCATTAGTGACAATGGAACGCACTTTAAGGAGAAACAACTCGAGAAGATGCTTCGAAAACATGGAGTATATCACAAGATTTCGACACCTTACCATCCCCAAACCAGTGGTCAAGTAGAAGTTTCGAATAGAGAGATCAAAGCTATTTTAGAAAAGACCATTTCAGGAGCAAGGAAGGAATGGGCGTCGAAGCTAGATGACGCACTATGGGCTTATAGGACAGCCTACAAGACCCCTATTGGTATGTCTCCATACAAACTTATTTCGGAAAAGCTTGTCACTTGCCGGTAGAGATCGAGTACAAAGCCATGTGGGCTATCAAGAAGATGAATTTCGATGCTAGAGCTGCAGGAGAACACCGTATTCTTCAATTACATGAACTCGAGGAGATACGTTTAAATGCCTATGAAAGCGCGAAAGTCTACAAAGAGAAAACAAAGAAGTGGCACGATAAGAAAATCATTGAGAAGAGATTCACAGTAGGAGACGAAGTGCTACTCTACAACACTAGGTTGAGATTATTTCCGGGAAAATTACGTTCCAAGTGGTCCGGACCATTCAAGATATCTAAAGTTTTTGACGACGGACACGTGGAATTATTAACAAGGAAGGAAACACATTTAAGGTCAATGGACATAGACTGAAGATTTATCATGCTGGAGACCAATGCTATCTAGTAGAGCAACTCGATCTCTATGAGGTCGGATAACTAAGAAGTGGAGCATATCCTCTCGAGAAGGGATCCTAGCAAAGGACTTCTCGAGTGTGTTTCTTTATATGAAGACACGGCTACGTCCTTGCCAGGACGTTAATCTAGGCCAGTAAGTATTTATTTTTCCGCATTTATTTTTCCGCACTTTATTGCTTTCTAGAGTAAGTAGTATTCTTTAGATTAGGAAAAATAAGTGTGGGGTAGAATATTATTTGGGAAAATTCCGGGGATAAATTCTTTCACTCGATCGAGTAAACCACCAACTCGACCGAGTCACGTCACCCAAATTAATATAGATTAAACAATTTAAATGAATTCCTATTTCATTCGATCGAGTAAGATTCTTACTCGACCGAATTGAACCGACCATAAAAACTTAAATTAAGATCATTTAAATAATTTAATCCCCCCCATTCGATCGAGTAAAAATCTTACTCGACCGAATCACACCACCCAAATACAAAATACAAAAAAATACAAAAAATACAAAAACCAAAAATTTTAGAAAAATCGTTGGACCAACTCGACCAATTAATTTGGTCATATAGGAAATTGTTCTAATTTAATTAGACCAATTAATTGGCCCATTGGAAATTGGTCCAATTTAGAAAACCCTAAAACATCACTCGACCACCTTCACTCCACCTACTCGACCGCTTCACTTCACTCTCAAAACCTAAATCCCTAAGCCACCGATTCACTCGACCGACCCCAATCTCTCAATTCAACTCAACAATGTCGAGCGGCCAAGGATCTAGCATGGGAAGAACAAAGACCCTAGCAAGGAGATTTACGGTTTTCAACCCCTCGGACAATAGCTTTAGGAAACCATTTCAAGAGCCACGGCTTACTCAACTTTCGTGGCTCGAGCAAGAAGGAAGTGGTAAGTTCCGTTGCACCTCACAAACCTACTATGATCGAGCTTGGAATTTATGAGATTGTGGACAACATATTTATCAATGCCGGCTTGATCGAGTGGGAGTATTTGATGGGGAAGCCGACACACCACAACCTTGTGGTCGAGTTCTTCTCAAGTTTTGAACCGTTTTATAATGAGAATGAATGTGTGTCGTGGGAGTTTGAGATTAATAAAAGAATTCAAGGAGGAGAAGGAGTATATGGACGGAGAATGGTTCTCTCCCGGAGGTGTTATTCCATTTTGTACGGATGAGATGAGGTTGGAAGTATGGAGGAAGCTAACCGGTATGCGCGAATATGACCCTAATTGCTCACCCAAGTGCCTAACGGATGGAGTATGGAAATACATCCATCGGATTATTTCTACGAACATCAACACTCGTGTTGACCAAGGTGCTCGAGTATCTCGGGAAGACTTGGATTTGATGTACTTCATGGAGCGAGGAGACTCCATTGATTGGTTTTATGTCTTCACCGAGCGCTTCAAGAAGATGATCAACCCTAAGGAAAAGAGCAAAGCACTCGGCTGCTCATCTTTCATCACTTGCCTCGCGGAACGCTCATATTTTATGTTTAAAAGCAAAGGAGATTTTAGACCGCTCGACACCGCCCGTTTGGTCACGATGACGTTGATGGATAGGAGGAGCAAGATGGGTTTGTGCAAAGGAAATGCCAAGCGTGCTGACCGGAAAGGAAAGAAAAAGATGAACGAAGGAACTAGCTTCGAGTGGGAAGAGTGCTAGGAAAGCCTCTTTTTGTTGTTTATTTGTGTTTGTTTTGAAACTTTTGGACGTACCGTTTGCGGTACTTTGTTGTGTAACTTGAACTTGCGTGTACTTGTTTCTATTGCATTTACCCTTATATCGCCAAGTTTTAAGAGCGCAAAGTGAAGCAAAAGGACATTGCTTCACTCGACCGAATCTATGGATCATTCGGTCGAGTAACCACAACACTTAAACAACTCGACCCAAATTAGAAAAATCAGATTTTTAACCAAAGCCCACTCGAGCACCTAGCCCAATTCTTTCCTAAAAAAAAATATCTCGAGTAACCCTAATAAATATTCATAACTTCCATATATTAAATCTTTGATTAAATCTTTGATTAAATCTTTGATTTAATATTCATTATTAGAAACCTTTGATATACAAATATTTATCACACTTTATTAGGTAAGTTACTACTCGAGTAACCTTAGAGCTTCCAATTTAGACTTATATAAAACCGATCGAGTAGCATGGCATATTCACCATTCAACTCGACCGAATCAACACACTTAGCCCCAACCTACATACTCGAGCAACATGTCTCAATCCAACCTACTAGCCAAAAACACCAATGCACCCTCCCAAAGAAGAACTCATGTTGAGTTTGTTCACACCTATGACCCATCCTACCCACCAAATTTTGACAACATAGACCATGCACGAACCTATGAAAGATTAGCTGAAGATGCAAACCGACTCAAGCCTTTGGTGAGCTCGATAGCCCTTCATGACAAGACAATGCAAAGCCTTGGCATTAGTGCCAAAGTTTATGACATGTTTAACCGAGCTGCACTCGATGGATGTTGTTTTCAACAAGCAATGCTATAAGGAACTTGTCTATGAGTTCATTGCTTCGTTTGAACCTGTGAAGGAGAGGTTTTGCATATGATTATGAAGGATGGAAATTCAGAATTCAAGATTTGGATTTTTATTGGACTCGACAAGAAGCATATAGACATCTTGGATTTCCTGAAGGAGGACTTTGTCACTTGGCTACGGAACAACAAAGAATTCAGATTTGGAAAGACATTAGCCGCCAAGACTTCATTGGAGACTACCCTTCACCATCTCTATTAAGAATCCCGTTTGGAAGTACGTGCATCGTCTGATTGCTACGAATATTAATTGCCAGCCCGAAACTGTTGATGTAGTTACCCGAGAGGACTTGAACATTATGTGGGCACTCGACCAAGATGAACATATCAATTGGTTTGATGTGTTTACAACTATGTTCAAGGGTATGCAGCAGGCATACTACTCTTCACAGTACGTGGGTTGTACTTCATTGATCACTAGCATAGCCATCGGTTGCCAAATTTGTTCTCCGAGAGATACACAGAATTTCGAGAATTGGACTTTAACTTGTTAAGGAAATTAGCATTCTTAGCCAAAAACCCGCCAGATTGGAATTTGCCTATAAGGAAGTAACTGAGGAAGAAGACCCCTCCGAGAACGCGCGCTCGGTTGGGAACTTCAATGATACAAGCAAAGATAAGGGTAAGGAAAAAGCTACCTCGAGCAAAACGCAGTCCAAGAAGCCTAAGAAAAATAATTCGGGTATTGAGTGGTATGAGGTTCGTAGGGTGACTATCAAAGAATTTCGCAAGTCGAATGGAGAACCAATAGAGATCGAGTCTGATGAGTGATGAATTAATCCTTAGTTTCTTATTTCTTCTACAAATAATTATGTCTTTGTTTGGAAAACAAAGTTAGAAATTCAATAAAGAAGAAATTTATCTCTACCAAATTTTAGGGTTACTAAAAATAAAATTCAGAATTAAAACACCTTGAACAATAAAACTCAATTCAATTCTGAATTTTGGCCGAGCCCACTCGACCAACTAAGAATGTCACTCGACCGAGTGAACCTGATCTTAAACCGAAATTAAACTCTTCCATCCGGTCGAGTCATCTGGTTCACTCGACCGAATCAAATTTGGGCCATATCACCTTAAACATTAAACAAAATAGCCCAACTACACAAAACAAACCCTAACTCGACTTTATTTATTCACTTAAGACCAAATGGAGAGTGGTCGAGTTAAGAGACAAAGATAGAAGTTGTGAAAGAATGGAAATTTGTTTCTGAAGGATACCGATCACCACCTAGACCTATATTGCATCACTCGACCGAAGAGACCGCTCAAGAAGTGAAGAATTCGTAGATGCAGAGATAACGTAGGTGACAACGAATAGGTCATAATGAACAACTTCCGAATCCTTAGAAACACCCGATATCTCAAAAAACAACAATCAACACAACCATAAACAACCAAACTTTCACAACTAGACAAGATTGATCGAGTACTTGACATTTGTGCACTTGTTTGAACATTTTAAATTACTTATCTATCATGTTTTGCTTTGTTTGTTATATAATGACAAATCTTTGTTAGCATTGCAAGAATGATAGATGTGCAGCGCATTGGAAAGTCAAGATACGAAGAAAAATGTCAAGAACGAAATACTCGACAACCAGCTAAGTATCTCTACACCTTAATCTTAATTTATTGCTTAGGGACTAAGCAAATTTTTAAGTGTGGGGTGGGGAGTAGTATGCATACAAATTTTCATGATATATACATTGCATACTTTTAAAAATTTGCATACATCCTACTATTTAAATGAAAATTGAAAAATGTCAATTAAACATGCTAAAAGATCGAGCACTTAGATTAAAAATGTTTGCTGAGAAACTCATGAATTGAAATTTTTGAATTGAACGACTTTCATGATAGAAAATTTATTTCTTGTGACTTAACTTAAGAGCTTGCCTAGTTTGATTTTTCTTAGAAATTTTTGACATAACACCTTGAGAAAAGCAAAGTTTTATCCAATTTCATAGAGGAAATTTTGAACGAAACATGGATAATATTTCATAAAGCTATTGTATTGCCTTTAGGTGACTTAAGCATATCTCGTAATATATGGTGCATTTGTTGTAACACTCGAGTTAATATTTTGGCATCTAGTCAAGTCTTAAGTGTGGGGTTATCCAATAAAGTCGAGCATTTGCCGAGGGTTAGGAAGGTAAGTTCCCCCTTGAAAGTATCTGCTTTGACAAAACAAGAAAACAATTGCCGAGGGTTAGGAAGGTAAGTTCCCCCTTGAAAGTATTTGTTTGAAAAAAAAAAAAAAAAGAAATAAAAAAAAAAAAAAGAAAAAAAAATTAATTCGTTTCCCCACTTAAGTCCTTGCTTTGCCTAAATAATTGCGACTCGAGTGAAGCTGTCGAGTGATAACCATTGAGAATTGCTTAGGGACGATCCTTGTACTTATGTACGTAGGCATGACATGCTTTTGAGAGAAAAATTCATGAAATATGTGGTAATCATCCGGAATTCCTCTACTCTTATGGATTACGACGTGTAGTCTAATTCTTGGGCAAGAATTCTTGACCTTGACCTTATGGACTAGCCCTTGCTAGCATAGGTGATTGGTTCGGTGAAACTCCTCTTGAATATTGTGTTTTACTTTGTGATTTTCGGTGTAAGTTGGGAATGGAGAGAAAGGACAAACCAAGGTTAGTTTCTTATTGCTCGAGTTACTTTGAAATTTATGACTATCGTGATTTGAAGTGATTTTCAATATTTTTCATGCCATGAATGATCAGCTATACTTTGAAGTGTTTATGATTAAAGAATAATGCAAAAGAATGTTTGTTGAATTGACTAGCTATGTAAATGAATACGATGAATGGATGATGTGCAGGATTTGTGAGTATTCCGTTATCTGAAAACTCTCACGAGACTAAAACTCGTCCGCTAGGGCAGCCTAGAGGTTTAAAGGCTTAATGCATATGCTAAATGCATTCGTGATTTTCTACGACAGTGAACTAGGATTAGATTAACTTTAGAAATCTCAGGAGTAAGAAATAAGCTTAATACTTGTTCGGGACGAACAAGGATTAAGTGTGGGGTATTTTGATGAGTGTTAGAAATGTCTATTTTAAGCCCCTACTTTTATGCTTATTTCATATGATTATAATGTAAAATATATTACTTTTGATACTTTGATTGATGTTTCAGGTCAAAAGCACGGTTTACACTTTACGAAGGAGCATAAATGGAAATATGAGGAAAAGCACGTGAATTCGGCCTAAATCAGACGTAATTGGAAGCATTTCTGCAATTCTTAGACCGAGTGCACTAAAGTACCTTACTCGAGCAAAACAGCCGAAGACTCAAGTTACTCGACCGAGTAAACACTGCTCGAGCAAGTTGTCACGTGACCAAGACCCTTCGTATGGATTATCTCCATTAACTCGAGTGATTTAATACAAGAAGATAAGGAAGACCTTTCATTCCACTCGAGGATTAAATGCATGAAGATAAGCTTAACTCTACATTTACTCGGCCAATTATGAAGGGAGTTAAGGCAAGACTTCTCATTTCACCTCGAGCCCTTTGATGATCATATATAAACATCACAAGACTTCAAAGAAGTTGGCTGCTGCTGCCCGAGCTACCTACGGGGGCTGAAATAATAAAGTGATTGATCAGTCGAGTAAACCAAGTGAAGAAGAAGAAGAGCCGAGAGAGCTCAAGATACCGATTGAATTATTGAAGTTTTGTTTTGTACTCGAGATACCGAGGAGAATAGCAGCAGCTTTGGAGCTCGACCGTGGATCATCAATCACTGAGAATTTCTAAACTTTACTCTTGTTTTATTTACAATCGTTTTACTTTTAATGTTTGAATCATGTTTGCTTATCACTCGAGATGAGTGAGTAGTTTCTTTATGATGAGGATTTGATGAATCTCTATGCTTATGAATAACTAGAACATGATTATTTAATTTATATGAATCAATTCTTGTATGATAATTGCGTGTGTTGAATCATACCCGAGCTTAATCTTCATAAAATAGGTGTCCTGACAAAACATCTAGAAGTGTAGGTCGGAGTAGTATATCTAGGGAGGACCGGAGGTGAACTTAGATTATTTAGGATTCAATACAACCATTAGATCAAGTATATTAGCAAAGCGAGAGCAGCGAGTATATTTGGTGCATGAATGTATAATAAGCGTATTTAGACAAGACTAGTGAATTCCAACATTCGAGAGAGGAAACTAGTTGAGTAGATGTTTAGTGTGATCCAACATTCGAGAGTGAGGATTCGTATGCTAATGCTACTCAGTCTAAATTCTATAATATAAATCCAACATTCGAGAGTGAGGGTTTATATTATCATATAACTATGCATTCTAGATTAAATTGTCATCAAGAAGGAAATTCATAACTATAATATAAATGCAACATTCGAGAGTGAGTATTTATATATCTTGTTCGAGTGAAACATAAGTATTAGTAGAGGATTCTCATCCTTGTCATAGTTTTTAATATTTGATAATTTGATAACGAAACCTTTTTTTTGAAACATTGCCTTTTGAATAAATAATATTGCCTTTGAAATAAATAAAACACTTTAGAACTAAATTGAAAGCTAGTAATTGAGTGTAGAATATTAAAATCTAGTAATCGAGTTTGAAATATAACTTGACTCCACTGTTCCCTTGGCTTCGACACTAGGTCACCCCTAGTTCTATAAATTCTCTTGAGTTGCGTGCCGGAATATTTATTCACATATACCACACGCGTCAGGGTGGTTTTCGGCAATTACGCCCTTTAAGGGGTGGTTTTCGGCAATAATCCCTTATAAAAATATAGTCAGTTTCTTACTTTGCATTGTCTTCCTTTTCTTATATCTTGTTGCATCTTGTATATGTACCACATTTTGTTTTCCATTTTCTAAATACCGGTTACTATTGGTGCTGAGTTTGGCATAGGATCAAAGGGATTACCACTTTGTGATATAAAGGCATGTTATCATATAACATGCAGAGGTTAAGGTCGTGATCTTGGACAGTAATATAGCTCATGATCAGCATTCAGATAAGGAAGTTCCTCATGAAGAGTTTCCTTATCCACTTGGAGGAATTGTCTTGTTATGTCTTTTGTTTTGAATGTTACGTCTAGGAGCCATCAAGGGGCATCAAACCTGTTTAAATAAGGTTTCATTACTGTATTTTGCAACACGTTGAATGAAGAATGATTTGATTAGAATAGTTGTATGTTAGGAGTTGTTATAGTTTAACTTGGAGGCTTACTTCAATGTTCGATACAAAGGTGGAAATTAGGCATTATTACCTATTATATCACCACCAATTCTAATAATTTATGGAAGTAAAAGTTTTAGGAGAAGGATTTCGGAAACTTATCAAAAATATTAGGTTTGAGTTATGTTGTTTCGATTTTCGTAGGTTTGAGTTTCGAGTTTTAAATATGGCATCTTTTTAAGATCACAATGTTTCATTCCGCGGGATCCATTAAAAAAAATTACGTGGCCTTTTTATCCTACGTGGCATGACAAGTCTGCGTCTAAACCACGCGTTTTCAACTTAATAGGGATCCCGCTATTTGAATCTGCGAGATCATCTTGAAATATGGATCCCGTTGTTTCAAACCAAAGGATCATATTTTACAAAAAAATAATTTATAGAATTTACAAAAATCTGTTAGCTAATATTAATTAACTAATTAAATATATATTTATATACAAGAAACAAGAACTAAATTTAAATACTTATATATAATAGCCCTTGAGATATGTCATTTATTTTGGAAAAAATCAAGAAAGGAAAGAATTTAAATAAATAAATATATTCAATATTGTATTGTAAATAAATATTCCATAATGAGTAAAATCGAAATGTCTAGCATTAAAATCAAAATGACTTGTATTAGTTTTAAAATAATCTTTAAACGTGTAAGAAGAAATGAGTCAAAATAAATTTTGTAATTAAGTCCAACAATATATTTTGACAATTAAATTAAGCAATGATTTTTTTCGTATTCGATATTGATTTCACATTCCATATTAGTCATTAATTTACATAATAATTACATATTTCCTACAAAATTTTATATTTCATATTCATTTCATACATATTAATTATGTACATACATACAGAGTTAGGATCTAGAAGAACATCAAATTTTCGTAAGACATAGAAACATCATCTCAATCGTTGGTTTTGATTTATCTAACGGTTTAGATTAAAATTGGTTTTAATTAAATAGGTGTTGGATTTGCAAAATACACGGGCGGTTGAGATTGACGGTTATATATATCGACTGTTGGATGGACAGAAATTAAAAGTTGAGATGATGTCCTTCCGTCCCACTAAATTTATGCTGCCCCTCTTGAACTCTTCCCCATACATACATATTATTTATGTAGGGAAAGTATCATGTGGAACCCCACCTTTTCATAGGCCTGACACTTTTCGGGTTTTTAGTAAAAAAATTTAAACCCGTACCCGACTCGCGTAGTAAAATTTCGGGTTCGGGTTTATAGATTTAAAAAAAGTTTAACCCGTACCCGTACCCGACCCGCGTATTTTGAATAAATAAATATTATAAATAAATAAAAAATGGATCTAAAAATATTATAAATAAATAAAAAGTGAATAAAATCATAGAATAAGATTCATAAACTGTTATTTAGTCCTTGAATAACTTGAAAATAATAATTTGAGCAAAAAAATAAACATGATTTGTATATCAAATAGTATTATGAATATATAAATATGTATTTATAGGCAAAATGCGGGTTTGCGGGTTTGATTAAAAATTATATATTAAACCCGTACCCGAACCCGCAGTGTCCAAAACCCGACCCGAACCCACGAAATTTTTTCGGGTTTGCGGGTTGAGTGCGGGTTTGCGGGTTCATGTGCCACCCCTACCTTTTCATGGATCCATGGATCCCTCTTTGCATTCGTTGATTGCATTTACTGTTTGCATTTTGGACGCACCAGATTGTGTCAGCGCATTAATGAGCATGTGCAACTCACGTGTGCATTTGTCATGTGCAACTCACATGTGCATTTCAAAAATGCAAACACGTGGCACAATCTGGTGCACACAAAAAATGCAATCAAAGGTGATGAAGAGGGATCCATGGATACATGGAAAGAGGGAGGTTCCACTTGATACTTCCCCTATTTATGTATTCCATTTTAGTCAGTTTGACTATTGCATATTACACATTTATGGAATGTTTTTATAAATAATTTGTCATTTTAACTTTTTGATGTTCAACTAATGTACAATATTCTTATAATTATATGTTATAATATTTATTTCGAAAATATAAATATGTTACAGATTTAGAGAAAAATCATTTACTTAAATTTCCATAATTAGAAATTTAATATATATAATAATTAATTCACATAAAGATAATCATATTATATTCTAAATCATATTATATTAGTGTTGTCATTAAAAAATTGTAATTTAAGATAATCATATGACCACTAATTTAGGCATGAATAATGGAATATATTAATTAAATCAATTACTGGATAATTGCATATAGAGTTAGGATCAAGAAAAACATCAAAAAAATTTAAGACATGGAGACAGCATCGGAAGTTCACAACCGTTGATTTTGATGAATCTAACGGTTGAGATTAAATTGATTTTAATTAAAATAGGTGGTTAAATTTATAAAATACACGGGCGGTTGAGATTGAAGATTATCAATATCAACCGTTGAGTGAATAGAAATCAACCGTTGAGATGATGTCCTTCCGTCCTACATAATTTATGTTGTCCCTCTTGAACTCTTCCCATTGCATATATATATACATATATATAGAGTGCGTTTCTAGGAGGACGTACATAAATGTGAGACCGTGAGACACGATCTCGATCGTTGAAATCTAACAATCCAACGGATGAGATTTGATTCAAAAAATGCACTGTCATTATTTTTCAAAGGATCTCGCGATTTCAAACCGCTTGATCTTAAAAAGGTGACATATTTGAAAACTCAAAGTTGACAAAAACAAAATAACATAACTCAAACCTAATACTTTTGATAATTTTCCAAGGATTCCTAACAGTTATATGCACTTTTGCAAATAAAATGTAACGAGTGCCCTATCAAAATGTTTACATTTGCAAGCATTTAAGTAGTTAATATTTACATTTATTAGCCGCTCATTTTCAGTTACTTCCTTAGTTTCCTATTCCATGAAAACACACCTCATATTTTGACATGTGAAAATGGGACTTGATGACGGTCACTATGCGTCCGATTAAGATCGACAACCTGCAAGGCAATCACTGGAACAATTTCAACATGTTTCTTCATATGATATGTTTTAGAACACATACCTAACTTAAGATTCAAAGCACCTGTGACATACTTCCACATTAATCTGTTTTTAGACTTATCAAATTCTCTTTTATAGTATGATAATATGATTCCTCTCTTTTGAGTAAAAAGTTGAAAATATTCTCCAAAACGTTGCTTTCATAGAGTCATAGCTTCTCAATACAAATAATCACAAAGCTAGAAAAGCTACACAAAGCAAAATTGCAAATTATCACATTACTTACTACTTTTACCAATGTGAAATCTCGCTTAAAAAGTATAAAATAAAGATTAGACAAATATAAAACAATATCTCCATTGAACTTTGCATTTTAATTCAGACTTCCCCTTAGTACAATGTATAATACAAAGTTGTTACTTATGATAGATATGTTTGAACTTTCAAATGTATCGTGTCTTAATTCTATATTGATTCTTGACATATTAGGTCAGACATTGAAATCAATATACTTTAAAGTTGTGGAAATGAGCTCTTATTTTAAAACGTAAAAATTAATTAATTTACTCTGATATTTTTGTTTTTATTGTGTTAGGAGTAAAATAGTGTCAGACTGTAAATTATTATTCAAAAATCAAAACGGATTCGAATCCGGTATAGCGTTTTTGCTTGATGTTTTTTATTATAATTTCATATGGTTTGTCTGAATTATTTGCCACACCATGCAATTTTTTCTCCCAAGAATAACTTTTGATGAACTAGATTTGAATTCAATCAAAACTATAACTACAATTTTTCAAAACCTATTTATTCTCCTTGATTTTAATCCCAATTATCTTTTTACTAAATGTGTAAAAACACATAAATGAAAAAAGATCATATTATTAAATTCATCATTATCCACAATCTTTCACTGATTTGCTTTTGTCGATTTCAACCAGAATAAGTTTTTAACATCTCGACTTCTGTCATTCAATTCTTTATATAAATTATAATAAACCCTCGAGAAGAGCTTCATTATTAGTCATCATTCAATCGTTCCAGTCTTTAATAAGAGCGTCCGCAAAACACATGTAAGTCTCGATCTCTGTGCCGGCACGTGTTTTAAGGATTTTATGTTTTTGTTCAAAATTTGAAACATTTGTATCTTGGGTGCAAAAAGTCATCAATTCATCAATTTCTGAGCCTTATCGGGTTTCTGGGTATTCACGAAAATTGCTGAATCGATTAAAGTCTCAGCCTTTTTATGAAACTGAAATAAATAAGATTGACTGGTCGAATTTAATGGTTGATTGAGTGTCGTCAGCCGGTATGGATTTGAAATTTAATAGTAAAAACTGGTCTGTGTTTATCCAATTCGATGATTTCATCTCATATTTATTGAATTTATTTTCTTCAGAAGGCTCAGTTTCAGTCCAGCAGCGTAAAGAGGGGAGTATCGTCACTCACGCATGTAATTTTTATATTGATTTCTTGTCAAAGTTGTAGACTTTTCCCATTAACAAAAGTTGTAGACTTGTGAATGTTTGGTTGTGATTTTGTTTCTTAATTTCTGTTGAAGCTGATGATGTGCGTTTGTCATTTAGTTTTAAGCAAAATTGAGCTCTTGTTTTTCATGAATTTTAAGATTTGATCGAAAAGTTTTGATTTTTTTGAAAGATGTGTGTTTTATTGGCATGTTATCCTTTGATTTAATCAGCTATTTGATCCTCAAAGATGGTGGAAGGAGGTGTTACCAAAGTTGACAAAACGGAGTTCACGGAGTGCTGGAAGACGACATGGAAAGCTCCGTATATTATGCGTCTAGCGCTTTCAGCAGGGATAGGAGGGTTATTGTTTGGTTATGATACAGGTACAAACTTGAGAATAATCAGCATGGGTTGAGTCAATTTTTGCTATTGAGCCAATGTGCCGCCTCAGTTGAGTAACAAATATGCTGTTTCGATATAGGTGTTATTTCCGGTGCGCTGCTGTACATCAAGGATGATTTTGATGAAGTTAATAGAAAGACATGGCTTCAGGTAACTCATGTTCCTCAATATATAAGTGATATTTGTCATTCAGATTTTTCCGCAGCATGTAATTGATGTGTATATATTTTGTAGGAAACTATAGTCAGTATGGCTGTGGCAGGAGCTATAATTGGCGCTGCAATTGGTGGATGGATGAATGACAGATTTGGCCGGCGTATATCAATTCTAGGAGCTGATGTGTTGTTCTTCTTCGGCGCTATAGTTATGGCTGCTGCTCCAGCACCATGGGTGATCATTATTGGAAGAATACTTGTCGGGCTCGGGGTAGGGATGGCTTCCATGACCGCACCTCTCTACATCTCCGAAGCTTCTCCTGCCAGAATTAGAGGTGCCCTTGTAAGTACGAATGGACTGCTGATTACCGGCGGGCAGTTCCTGGCATACCTTATAAATTTAGCATTCACCAAGGTGTTCATCATTTGTCTTTTAAATTTCTTTATCCGAGTTTATGTTAATTACAGACTTAAAATGATTTTTTGACACCGGTTATAGGCCCCTGGAACATGGCGCTGGATGCTTGGTGTCGCTGGAGTTCCAGCAGTCGTTCAGTTTGTTCTGATGATGTTCCTTCCGGAATCTCCTAGGTGGCTCTATAGAAAGGTACTTCCACCTGGCGAAGTCGTTCCTTTTCCTTATGTGGATGTTTTGTAGTTATGTACTGATGCTTTTTGTTTGTCTTAGTCATTATTCTCTAATCCTTGAATTGCACGTAATGCAGGATAGGGTTGAAGAAGCCAAAGCGATATTACAAAAAATCTACCCACCTGAAGAGGTGGAGGTCGAGTTAAGGATGTTAGAGGAGTCAGTAGCCGCTGAGAAAGCGGAGCAAGGAGAGAATGGAGAAGGCAGCACCTGGTCAATGGTTAAAGAAGCTCTGAGCAACAAAATTGTCCGCAGAGGCCTATACGCTGGAATCACAGTTCAGGTCGCACAGCAATTTGTTGGTATCAACACAGTCATGTATTACAGTCCTACAATAGTCCAGTTTGCAGGGTTTGCATCCAACAAGACAGCCTTAGCTCTTTCTCTGATTACCTCCGGGCTCAATGCTGTTGGATCAATTGTCAGTATGGCTTGCGTTGACAGGTTCGGGAGACGCAAGCTGATGATAATTTCCATGTTTGGGATTATTAGTTGCTTGGTTGTTCTGTCCGTTTTATTCTTCCAAGTTTCTGCTCATTCGCCAATGATTAGTCACTCCGACTCCATTGGATTCGGCGGAAACGCAACCTGTCCAGCTTACCTAAACGCGCCAAATCCTGGTAAATGGAACTGCATGTCTTGTCTGAAGGCTACAGATTGTGGATTCTGTGCAAGCTCAGTAAACGAAGTAAGCTCACTATTTCCTGAATAATTTCACTGCTTTTGACATTTTTCCGCATATGCCCAATGCTACTGATTTTTTCTCCGCACAATTGTATTTTTAACAAATACTCTCCGAGTTTCGATAACCTTTTATTTATCAATGTTATGCTTTTATGATACAGTATGGCTCTGGAGCATGCCTATCCTCGCTGAAGAATGTCAAAGACGCATGCAAGACGGAGCATCGTGTCTGGTTTACCCAAGGCTGCCCAACAAAGTTTGGAATTTTCGCAGTCCTTCTCCTTGGACTCTACATTATCTGTTATTCCCCAGGAATGGGGACCGTTCCGTGGATTGTCAACTCAGAAATCTACCCTCTGAGATACAGAGGTGTGGGCGGGGGAATGGCTGCTGTTTCTAACTGGGTTTCAAATCTTATAGTGAGCGAAACATTTTTGACATTGACTGAGCATTTAGGTTCTGCTGGGACGTTCCTTCTTTTCGCAGCATTTTCATCTGTTGGACTTGTCTTTATCTTCTTCCTCGTACCGGAGACAAAAGGGCTGCCGTTTGAGGAGGTTGAAAAGATGCTCGACAAAGGTTATAGACCAACACTCTGTTGTGGTGGGGATGATAGTAAGTCCGAGGATAAGAAGTCTAATAATGTTTAAGACTTATTTACCAATCTGAGAAACTGTGTTTGGTATTCATTCTGAGCCTTTGAGACATTTTGGCAGTTGATCTAAGTTGTTAATTGTGTTCTGATATGACAGTGTAGAAGCATGATATTTTTGAGCATACATTGCGGCTTGATTTGAGCTCAATGATGTTGAATTCCACATTATGTTCTTAGGTTTTATACTTACCAAAATATTGATTGATATTTGGGTAAAGTTTGATTGTTATTATTATTGATTCTTTTATTTTAAATTATTCATGCATAGTTAAAAAGCGAGTAGCTGACTGTTAGACGACCATAATTCCTTCCGGAAAGGTTGAGCATAACGTGTGCAAGTAATTAAAGCTTTTTGTAGCGCTAGCATCAGCTGGATGCAGACGTTCTTAGTCTGATGCCATATGCTTGAAGTAGGTTTATAGAATTATAGTGCATCAAACAGATGCAAATCAAAGGACCACTTGTGAAAGAAACAAAGACATGTCTCAATTATCAAGCAATAAACAATTCTAATTATGGTACAATCACACTTGCACTTTAACTAACAAAATGCCAGTCCTTTGGGTACACTCAGTTTCAAGAATTGACTAAACAGCCAAAATTTTGAGAAGCTTCAGGCTTGATGGTCTATGACTTCATGTGAAATTAATGGGTTTACTCATAAGACATTAGTAAGAAAGTATACATTGGGAGTTTCAAAAGGGCCTAGACATCCATTTACCTTCTTCACATTTAAATATACCAGAGTACACACAACACATATGGCTGTTGGTGAGGCTTAAATAAGTTCTAAGCTAAAGGGTGCTGCTTTGAGCAGTTCCTTAAGAACTTTACATGGCCAGTATTTGGGTGGCTTTCATGGCTCATAACTGCCCACACGGCTACGTAGTTCAAGCATCTCTTGGTGATTTGGATCGACAGAGAGTGCAGCTCGACAGTCTCTTAGAGCAAAAGGGACATTACCAGTATGTTCATGAAATGCAGCTCGGAGGTGGAGAAGGTGAACATCTGCTTTAAAAGCTATAGCCTTTGACAGTTCTGCTATGGCTTCTTGCTCCTTGTGACTGTCCATCAAAACTGAATAATAACTATCATTAGTGCCACACATAACATAGAAAAACATTCACCAAATTAATTGTTTGACACAATCAAAATATCTAATGTGTCATGAAGCATGATCTTCGTCAAAAAGATTTACAAGTAGTCAATAACTATGTAGCAAATTATATATTTGAAAATGGCTCCTAAACAAAGAGATGATAATAGGAGGTGTTAGCATGATGAAGAACGAAAGAAAATATGTCTGACCTGCAGCTCGATATCTGTAAGGGTAAACACGAAGGGGATCCAATTTGGTGACTGTTTCCAAGTCGGCCTGAGCATGCTCACGCTCACAATATTCAGATCTCTTCTCGAATGCAGATGCATTGTTTCTTGCCTTATTTATGAGTTTAGTCATCTCATCGAATGCAGCAGCTTTTTCATTTTTAAGGAAATGAACACGAGCCAATCCCTGGTGAGCTCGAGTGTGTCGAATTTTAAGTGCATTAATATAGCAATCAGCTGCCAAATCTAGTTCCCCACAATCCACATATACACTCCCTAGATTATTAAGCGCCTGAAAAAGTGAAAGCGAACGAATATTAAGTGGCTGCCACAGGACTACAAAGAATCCTAGTACATATCCGCATAAAATTTAAGTTAAAAAAAATCTAGGGTCAAGTAGATAACATACTTGACCTTTCCGAAGTCTGTCAGAAGGACATTTCAGTGCATCTTCGAGAAGTGAAACTACAGCTGACGCACAAGTTGGATCCTGGTTGGAATCAGCCAATGCATATGCTTTCAAGAAAAATGCTTCGAAAGATCTAGTAATTTTGATAGACTCTTCAGCTTTCTGGAGACCTTCCTCACAGTGACCGGTATCATACAATATCCAACCCTCATAAACCAGCCGTTCATGATCAGTTATAGCATGTCGACGAGCAAGTTGTAAACTGCGCATGGCTGCTTCAGGACAATTCAGCCTAATCAAGGATGGAAAATTAAGAAGTATTGTTAATGATTATTAAAGACAGTTCGGGCATGACATTTAAATACTTCAGAGTTAACCTCGCCAAATGGAGGGAATAACTTAAAAACTGCTTTTTATTTGCAAGAGGTATTGATATTACCTAAGAAGAAGCAAAGATTGTCTGAAGTAAAGAACACCTTTGGCTGCATCAGACTCGAGCATTTGGTAAATAATGGAAAGCGAACCAATGTCATCGACTGAAGACCACCGGTTGTACAATTGCAGCCAACAATCAGCAGCAGTCAATTTTTCCACATGTTCACTAACAAGAGTGCGAAGATGGGAAGCTGAAACTCTCCCCTCAAACAGTTTATAATCTGGAGAAAGAGTAAGAATTGCTTGGACATCACAAAAGGCTGCCTGATAATCCTCAATGACCAAATTGAAATAAAAACGAACTTCTAAGCATTCTAATGCTAGTTTGAAGCCAAGAACTCGATTAATTTCAGCAATGGCAGCAGGAACGTTGTGTTTCCTCATAAGAGATACTGCTCGATACATGTAAGGGTATGTAAGGGTTGGGTCCAGTTCAGTCGCTTTTTCAAGGTCCTGCCACTTCTTTGCGCCTTCACAGTAAAGGATCTCTCCTGATACATCCACCCGAGCTGGGTTGCTGAGGAAATGATGGAGCTAAGTTTATCATAAGCCACCTGCTTTTGTCCCTTGCGAGAAACCAGCCTTGCCAAACCCACAGCAGAATAGAGGTGCCCTGCATTGAAAGCACTCTCGAAATGCTTTTTGGCTTCATCATACTCTTTTCTCAGTAGTCGTACACATCCTAACTGATGAGCAGCTATTACCCTTTGCCGGCTATTTTCAGATGACTCTAGTAATATTTCCAAGAAACTAGCGGTCATATCCGATTGAGGATCTAGGTTCATGGACACTTCAGTTAGCAAGGAGTAAAGCGCGAATGACCCTGTGCCGACCATAATACGCCTTTCCTGTTCAGTAACATTGCATAGTACCTCAGCCACTCTTTCGTCACTTAAACAACTGGGTAACTGTTGCAAGAAAACCTGCAAACACGATGCAGCAACTGCAGGGGCGTTTTCTTCAAATGCAAACTCTAGGAGTTCTACTGCGTCATCTTTTGTACAAATCAGCGATGCGATGGCCCTGTCACACGCATCTTTTAGCTTTTCACAACAAAATTTATTTGCAAATACCAAAATCTCTAGTAAAAGATTGAGAGGTGTATCAACTAAATTGGATGTGATACTGAATTGTCTGACTGCCCTCATTCCCTCTGACGAAATATGGTTAGCAGACATGTCAATGTCCTTTTGAAGTGATTCTGTAAAAGGCCCATTAAGCATTGCACGAAATGGAGCTGACAAAGCTGCAAACTTGCGCCGGTCACAAACAATCTGCTCATCTTCAATTCTAAAAACAACATTTTTCGGAAGATGTACCCAGCTCATTGCATCATCGACATAAGCAGGCAAATTGGATTCAGCTGGAAGTTGAGAAGAAACATCTACTGGTCCAAACTCAGGCGACGGTTTGCCACATGATGCAAGTAACTCAGCAATTACCTCTTCCCCTTGCTTTCCATACTTTAACCACGTCCCAAAAACAATCTTCTCATGAATCGTGACGAATGCTGCCATGCCGTGCGCAGGATTCTCCGCATCAATTTACCATCCCCAAGACCCTTAAAAACATGATACTGCAACAAATAGAAATTCGGTCTTTGTTGCGGAGAACATGATTCCAGCTCTTCATGAATTTGAGCAATAACTTCTACGTAATCAACTGGTTTGAAATGCGGCAAGATTGGTGGCTCAGGGACCTTAACAAGAGATTCTCTATATCAACAAATAACATATCAAAACAAAACAAAATCACAGCCATTTCAAAATTACAAACACAAATCAAAGTATCAAACAAAGATACAAAAAGCCTTACATAGACGAGGATGAGGAGGAAGCGGACGATCTTGACGAATTTTAGAAAGTTTCCCTCTTTCAACCTGAAGCCAAGACTGTGGATTGAGGGCATTAAGCTGAGGATCTTTAGAGTCTGATGGAAGAAAATTCTTCATAGGACAAAACAGGTGAAACAAATCCCAGATCTCCACAATAACTGAATATAGGATACTCACAACAGCATTTGAACCCAACAAAAATGTAAAAAAAACAATTCACAGTGCAGAAATGCAAAACCCCACCAGCATACAAAGTCCTTCCTTTTCACTAAATCTAGGTAAAACTCAACACATCCATCTTGACCACAAAACCCATTAAAGCAATTAAATATTTCACAGAAATTGAAGAACAGCAAGAACCAAAGATCAGGACTTTTCCTTGAATAAGTGAAACAGCAAACAAAATGAGATGAAATTAAGCTGAATCTCGGAAGAAGGGGTTTGAACAAGGGCTGGTTTGAACAAACAGACGATAAATTAGAAATGGGGAAAAGGGTTTTCTTCAAAGGTTGAAACTTTGAAAGATGCAGTGAGAGAGAGAGAAGGTGGGAATGGGAATAGGATTTGAGGGAGAATGTTACAGCAAGCAAATCAATGGACTGGTGAGAAAAGTGAGAAAAAGAAGATGACACTCCTTCCTCTTCTTTTGTCTCTTTTTCGATTTCAGGATTAATTTTTCAAAGTGTTATTCTAATTTATGTTTAAAAAACATTTTCTTGGTTTGTTTTTTCCTTATTAATGTTTTGATATGAATAAGGTACAAAAGTGTTAAAATTGATAATCTTAATTGTTAGAATTAGAATTTCTAGATTTAAATTATAATCTTAAATGGAAAATGTATGAGATGTGAATGGAGATACTTTTGTAAAGCTAAAAGAAAATGAGGGGATCATGCCTCATAATCTTACAAAAACTTTATTGTTTTACTTTCTTATATATAAAATGATGTTTGAAATTCCGTGATATCAAACAATTAAATGAAATAAATATTTTGAAATAAAATGACATCAGATTTCTACTACGAAATGAGTACAACTAAATTATTTGATTGGCTGGTTATTACTTTTTGATTCATGTCCTCGTATGTAATTATTTTGATTAAGTTATAAGAATGAATTGATTTTTGATTAATTATTTAATTTTGGATTATTATTATAAATTATTTTTGAAGACATTTTTTAATTTTTTTGTTAGTAACTTAGTTGATATCTGCCGATACCTTTTCTGTAAAGTAATGCTTTTAAGCTACTAACAAGTGACAAATGCCATAATGTTATTTGATCTTGTTAAAATGAGATGAGGTTGGTACGAATATTCGAGATAAAAAGGTATGTTGGAGAGTTTAACTTGTGGTTTAACGATTAGGCATGGAATGTGGAGTGTGCATCGGTTTTTAAGTTGACAAAATAGAAATTTTATTGGTTAATGTATATTTGGAATTATTTAATATGTTCTAACAAGTTTCAAAAATAAAACAATCAGTTTTTTATGTTGTGACTAAAATTCATATAAAATTAAATTAGATATTTTTAGAACATTGAAATTAGGAATGTTACAAAAATTGATGAAGGATAAGATTCCATAGAAAAATAAGTATTAGTATTTAATCACGCTTAATTGCGAAGGTTTTGTTTAATGGGAACAGCACATGATTCACCTACGAGACAGCAAATGCGCCAATGTTTTTCCATTGGGATATTTTATATGCGTAGCCAACTCTTATCCTTCTGTTCATTGTGTGCTAACATGTTGCCAATGTATTTTGATAGAAAGAGAGCAAAATATTTAGCAATGCCAACGTTGTAAACAAATCTAGTGGCTAGGTACACGGCTAATAATGCTAAATGATTAATCACATTGAATCGAAGATTAATCGCTTTTGTATTTCTTGTATTTCGTGCAATATATAATAAGGAATATGATCAGGAATGACGATAATTTTTTGTAACCAAGGATCCAGATTGCATTCATCGTCTTATAAATATTTATCTGTCCTCCTAGATTTCGTTTATATAACAATATATATAGGGTTAAGTTCGAGAGAAACAATACGTTTTCGTAAGAGGCAAATACTTAATTTCAATCGTTGATTTATATTTGACGGTTTAAGATTTTAGTCAACTACTTTTAAAATAAAAACTTAGAACTACTATTAACCACACTATCAAATAATCCAATGGATGATAATTACTGTTATCAATAAATATAAGGAGCACCCTTGTGAATTCATTATTTATAATAAATAATTAATGATTTATTAAAAGTGCACTAAAATATTTTTATAAAAGTGTACTACAATATTTTTTGTAAAATGTGCATTAAAATATATTTTTTTGTAAAAGTGCATTACAACATTTTTTAAAAAAGCTTGTTAAAAGTTTTTTTATAAAAAAGGGCATTACAATTTAAAATATTTAAAAAAAGTGAATTACAAATTTAGCATATTAAATTTTTTTAATACAAATTTTGATGCATTTTTGAAATTTCTAATGATGCATTTTTATATCCACTAATTTAAAATTTTAAAATAAATAATATAAACTAATTTTTATTGTACTTTAAAATAATCCATTTATAAACTATATTGATTTGAAATGACAAATATGCAATTTTATTACTAAAAATGTTAAATATATAATTAATGGGGTAATAAATTCAAAACATTTAATTGTTAATAATCCAACAGTTCATTTAGTAAAAACAACTTATTTTAATCGTCGAATTATAGAAATTTACATTGAGATTATTATTTCATTTTAAGTCTTTAAAAGGAATATAAATTAACATCACGAGTTTGATTTCTGATGGATATTAAAGTAGTTGGGCTTTAACTAAATAGGTTTAAAAAAACTCAAAATATAACAACATAAAACTACGGCTTTTTAATTCTTTCAAAAAAACTGTTATTTTAAAAGGGAAATGGAATGGAGGAGCAGCGTTTCAACCGATGGCTCTACAGGCTCTACTTGTCTTCTCAAGTGGACCAGAACGAGATGAATATATGCCGAGAGTGCAGTTCCCTTGAGATCCATGTGCAAGATCCGACGGCTGAAAAAAATGCACATTGTGCTGAGCGTGCGACACATGGCAGCGAAGATGCATATGCAAATATGCGAAAATGGAGAGGGGTAAAACGGAGAATGTGTATATTTTGCACTCTGACACATTTTGCTGACTGATTTGATTGATGGTAAGAGACTTGCTATTTCAAATTTTGAAAGCATTTCGTGCATGTATGCATATACCTAAAAAAACACATGTGATATGCACAAAAGAAGCTTAACTTGACAACTATGTGCACAAATACACAAACTATGTGCACAATACACAAATTATATGCACAAACTTAATATTTTACCACTTGAAATTAACAATCAGACATACAACACAAAACACTTAACCTGGTTACAGTACCATATCCAACAACCAACACTTTCTATTAACACAAAATTGGTAGCTCACATAACAAGGTAAACAAAATTGGTAGCACAGCTTGCAAATTCGAATACTTGGTGTCATAAGATGGCTCCCGCCGCCCTTCGTAAACCTGCTTCTATCTTAGCGCCCCACACTCCGTTCTCAAATCTCAGAACAAACTCAAACCCTCTCCGATTCCCAAGGTAGTCGTTCCATCAACTCCTGCACTGGATGCTGGATTGAAGAGTCTGGTGTATCAACCGGCTTTCGTTGGTGTGGATGCACATGTGATTGAGGAGTATGATCCGGCTAGGCCTAATGATTATGAGGCGTTTAGGAAGGAGAGGAAGGGGAAGGCGGCTGATTTACCTCATCCTTGCAACTTTCCATCATCCGCAACTCAATGAAACTTTGACATCTCTTGGATCGGAACCACGCCGAAGAGAGAAGTGTGGGGATGGAGGATGAAACAGTGAGTTGACGGTGGAAGAGAGAGATGACAGAGGTGTATAATGTGTGGCTCTGACTAAACTACCCCTGGTGCAACAAAAATTATAACATACATTATTACACGTGGCAGTCCGAGATTGAAAGTTGAAATTAGATCGGACG
>QZGG01003158.1:0-27006 GCA_006409495.1 Sedum album
AACATGGCAGAGTTGCAAGAAAAGTTCTTAGACAAGTTCTATCTAGCAGCGAAGGTGTCATTATTGAGGAGTGAGCTGGCCGCGCCAAAGCAGTTGCACGGTGAGTCACTATACGAGTACTATGAGAGGTTTAGAGAGCTTGAGACAAACTATTTTTGAATCACGGGCTACCTCCACACATTCTGATCGAGATTTTTCTGAATGGATTAACGGAGACGGAGCTGAGATTGTTGAATGCAATCGCTGGAGGTAATGTTAGGATCATGTACCCGGATGATGTATGGAAGTTGATAGAGGTCACAGCAGATTAGGTAAGATACCAAGTGTCACTAGAGAACAACCGCGCACGTTCCTTGCACCAGGTAGATGTCACGGGTGAGCTGAAGGAGTTAAAGGATATGACCCAGAAGATGATGTTGAAATAGAATGCCGATATTAGGCCGTACAAATTCTGTCAAGCCACTGAACACCAGACCGACGCATGCCTCGCTCTTTTCGAAGATCAAGCTGATGTGATTGCCATTGAAGGGTGGAATTATGGAAAAGTTAGGCAAGGGCAGCCTAAGGTTGGTTTAGCTGAGAATGGATTCAGCTAGAGATCGGAACAAAATTTCCAAAGACTGCGCACCGACTTGCGCGCGCAACTTAACGTGCAAGCTAGCGCGCACAACCTAACGTGCAAGCTAGCGCACGACCTTATGCGCCAGGGGGCTCATACAACCCACCTCACAGACGCGCTAAAGGACCAGCGCAGAACACTCAGCAACCAAGGAGATCCCTAGAAGACATAGTCGGTCAGCAGGCAGAAACTGTGCGCAAAAATAAGGTTCAAACTGGTCGAGACCCATCTCACCCAAATAGCCACTGCTATCAACGATCTAAAGGTGAGCGATGGGAATTTGCCATCTCAGGTGATACAGAACCCCAAGGGAGGGGTAAACGTGGTCAAGATGGACGAATCAACAACAGACCTAGTTGTCGTGCCAGTTGATACACGCGATACTATTGGCGCAGAAGATCGGAAAAGGAACGATCAGGAACGAGAGAATGAGCTGAATTTAGATGACATCCAGACTATTCTAAGGTTAAGCACTGCCGCAGACTTACCTGCGAATATTTGCTAGATATTGGGGCTGCGGTCAACATACTCCCTTATTCTCTATACACCAGATCGTCCATGGGACCGCTCAACCATGCAGAATTCAGCCTAATCCTCGCCGACAACTCACGAACATATGCGAAAGGTAAGGTAGAGGACATTCTAACCCACGTTGGTGAGCTCACATTCGTGACCGATTTCTACGTTGTTGATATGAATAAAGCAAGACACGCCTATCAAAGAAAGTGTGTTGCTTGGACGGCCGTTCCTGAGAACGGCACGCACTTGTATTGACACAGGACGCGGGATAGTGACTTTAGAAGACAATATATGCAAGATACATTTAGATGTCATCAATCGAGTGAGGTTACCCGATGATCCCAGCAAATAAAACTAGGTAAAAGTTAGAGACAAGGTAGCTCACCCCAGGAGACGAAGTTCAGAGAACCTGCGCGCCAACAATAGTTGAGTGCCTACTACGCGCCAGAACAACACTAAAGGTAAGCCTCCTGAAAAGGTAATGAAGGAGCAGGATCGGATGCGTAATGATACGTACGACCAGCACAGAGAAGAAGAGAAAGTACAAAGGATGATCTTGCAGAATAGAGCTTCGAAGTCGGGGGACGCGCGAACAGTAACTCGCGCAGCTTCTAGCGCATCAGTGAAGCACGCTAAACTTTGCCCTACGCATTCAGAATCACTTCCCTTAGATGAGATTAATTATGTTCAGCCACGCAAGAACAACGATGATGAGACATTAATTATGGGGGAGAGCACCCGCGCGCCATACCACACGCGCGCGAGATACCGTCGAGCCACCGACATTAAACAAAGGCACTCGACGGGAGGTACCCCCATCACCTTTTAATTTTTACCAATTAATTTTGTTTTATTTTCTTTATGTGAGTCTATTAGCTTAGTTTAGTTTTTAGGCCCAAGTTAGTGTTGGGCCATGCATGCATATTAATGGGCTTGCATTTTGCACTATTTATAGATGATGTGGGGTTAGTTTTGTGTTACATTTAATTTTTCACTTCTCTCACAACACACAAAACCCTCCACCACCGCAGCGCCACCCAGATCCACCGCGTCGCCGCAGTCCCTCTGCCCAGAATCACGAGATCTTCTGCAGAAACGTAGATCTGAACAAAGGTATTGTACTGCTCAAATTTCATTTGATTTGAACAAGTATTGGTGTAGAATTTTTGCACTTGAGTAGGCGGATCTAGATCTGAGCCACGCGCAAGAGGACATGCGCATCTTACAAGTCACGCACTACCTAGAAACTTAACTTGATTCCAAATTGCAATTTCTGCAAGCCAAGTCGAGCGGGAGACGTTCGAGGAAGGGTAAGAGTAGTTCAGTAGCTACGAGGTCCTTCTAACCGTGTTCGTGGACGCAGCTTTCCTCCGAGAGATAGACATCTATGTGGAGGTTTATGCCGTATTCATCGCTATGGGATGGAAGGCTTTCATGGAACTCTACTCAGACACGGACATGGAGGATGTGTACGAGTTCCTAGCATCATATGAAGGACTCGAGGATCGGATTCGATACCGCCACTGCGGTATCTACTATGAAGCGAAACCGTCACAATTTGGAGCGGTCATGGGACTTGCTCGGATGCCCGGGGCCGCAATGGATGACCATTCCAACCAAGAAGCACGGGAGGAATGGACCGACGGCACAGGAATGTACCCAAAGATGTTCTACATGCAATGTCTTATTTCACATCCATCTTGGGTCGCTACAATGGGTCACTGACGGCACGTCGTTATGTGCTGCAAATTTATCCCGAATCTCCTCCTTAGTATAATAAGTGTAAGCTGGGGTTGAATCCACAGGGAACGGTGAGAAGTTGACTTTTATCTACAAACAAAAAATGGGGGTTTGTGAGTGAGCAAATAAAGTCAGAAAAACAAGCGCACAAGTAACACTGGCGTGCAACAAAATGCAGTTATAAAAGTGTTTAACCGAAATAGAGATGAGTTCGGTTCAGACTCGTCACTATGAACACTGTGCTTATCATTGGTCACTAAAGATATATGATATAATGTCCACGTAAGTTAAGGTCCGGTCAAGGCTTAATAACCTACATATACATTCCGGTCAAGGTCTGTATGATATTACTATTCGGCCTAGTCTAATTAACCAAGAATCCGGTCAAAGTAGTGATTAACTATTCCAGCGTTACTCCTATCATTTACTGTCACGTACCTCTGATAGTTTAACAATAGACAATAGATTCTATAATTAAGTCTGCGGGTCAAGGCTTCACTAAACTATCTAACCTAACTATCAAGCAGTTGAGCTGGGAGTAATAATACTAAACTTATCGTGCAACTAAGAACAAGACCTCAAAACATATTATTCAAAGATCAGAATCCAAACCGAATTTAGTAAATTAGCTAGACATACTGAATGTATACATCTCAAGGTTTAAGTTTGAACAACTAAAATAACAAAACAAATCTGAATTAGCACGTCGCTCTGCTCGCATCAAAGGCTTGCGCGCACAGCTCTTTGCAGCTAGGGCAGAATTACGGAATTAGCTCGCCCTTATTATTTCCTTTATGCTTTGTATTTATAGTCTTGCTTGCTAGGGTTTCAGCAATAAAATAGGCTAAAAATATATGAAAATCATCTTTATCTCTAAAAACCAGCTTTAGAAATATTCTTAATGCGTGATGACATCATCGCTCCGGATTTGTCGCTGGTTATTGACGTCACCTGATAAGGCACTTTTGTATGCTGCTTTAGGTCCTTTACACTACTCAGCTTTCTAACATTTTTAGTATAAGATTATGCTTTTGGTGTAGTTTTATATCTCAGGTTTATTAGAAGAGTTAGAACAAAAGTCTAACAAGAAGGCTGAATCTCGGAGCAAAGAACAACAAAGTTGACAAGAGCCGAAAAGCCAAGGAACGCGCAAAAAGTGTAGCGCGCGAATGAGTCGCACGGAGCAGAGCAAAATGATGATGTCAGCAATCAGCAAAAAATCATGAGCGATGACGTCATCACGCGCAAAGAATATTTCTTAAACTGGTTTATAGAGAAAGATTTTTCTAAAGCTGGTTTTTAGAGATAAAGATGATTTCCAATATATTTTCTTGCCTATTTTCTCGCGAAAATCCTAGAAGGCAAGCCTATAAATACAAGCATAAAGGAAGACGGAGAGCGACTTTGAGGAGGAGAACGCTGAGCTGCCGGCGGCTATAGTTTCAATACTTTTTGTTTATCATACAAACTTTGAGATGAATATGTTCAACATGTCTAGCTAACTTTTTGAATACAGTTTAGACTTTGAACTATGAATAATATGTTTTGAGGTTTATTCTTAATGCATGACCTGTTTAGTATTATTACTCCGAGCATACTTGCATAATAACTAGGTTAGATAGTTAAGCGAAGCCTTTACCCGCAGACTTAATTGTATAATCTATTATCTATCGTTAAACTATCAGAGGTACGTTACAGTGAATGATACGAGTAGCACTAGAATAGTTAATCACTACTTTTATCGGATTCGTGGTTAATTAGACTTGGTTGGGTAGTAATATCATATAGACTTTTACCGGAATATATGTGTAAGTTATGAAGCCTTTACCGGACCTTAGCTTACGTGAACAATATGTCATAGATCTTTAGAAACCCGTGATAAACATAAAGTTCATAGTGATAAGTCTAAGTTGAGCTCATCTCTTGTTTCTGATTAACTCTCTTATTTGTATTCCGCGCGCTAGTAGTAATTGCGCACCTTTTTCTAACTTGTTTACCTACACTCACAACCCCCAGTTTTAGTTGTAGATAAAAGACTACTTCTCACCGTTCCGTGTGGATTCGACCCCTGCTTACCTAGACTATACTGAGGAGGAGAGGGATAAATTTGCAGCACTCAATGACGTGCCGTCATCACCGTTTCTGTAGCTCTACTGGCGCGACCTCTACTGGCGCAGCTCCCATGTTCTCCAGACCGCTTCTGTAGCTCCAATACGCGGTTCCATCCTTTCGGATCTATATTCCTCTAAATAGGCACATCTTCTTGCGCGTTAGAAAATCGGCCCGAACAATAGTGTCCTCTTCAATCCACGGCTCCATTTTGTAGTCCGCACAAGAAGTGCGTGATCAAACCTCCGCACAGCACCGGACCCTATAGCTGGTGAGCAACCGTGTGTACCGTACCTTGGTACCGTAGTAGAGGCCCTTCGAGATTTCCATATCCATTAGCCCCGACCTCTGAGATCCATTGTAACGGCCTAGAATGGAGTGAGAGATCAGCCGTTGGAGGTAGAACATCTTCGGATCCAAGAGCTCAGTCCCCAAACTTCTTCCTCCGGTATAGGCTTTGCTACCGTCCGTCCAATCATCCCACGCCTCTTGGTCGGTGTGTTCGTCCACAACAGCATCGGGTCTCTTTTCAAATCCCATGACCACGCCAAATTGGGATGGCGTGGCCTCATAGTACACGCCCTTGTGCCGGTATCGAATCATGTCCGCAAGTCCCTCATATGATGCGAGGAACTCCAACACATCCTCCATGTCCGTATCAGAGTACAGCTCCATGAAAGCTCCCCATACGATTGCCGTTAATGTGGCATGCACTTCTTCGTAGAGTCCCATCTCATGAAGGAATTCCTCATCCACAAAAACCGTATACCTCACACATACTGAACATCTCGTATTTGATGTGGAAATCTAACTTCTTGGACTGATCAATACAAATCGACATACTAGGCAGCAAATAAATCATGCAGGAAACTCACAACTAGTGCTCGTGTCGTGCCACGCGCGAGCAGTAAACGCTGATCTGACCTAACTCCTTACTACTGAATTGGACTAGCAAAAATTACTCGGAATTAGACCAGATTTAATGAGTGAGTTAC
The DNA here is from genome assembly GCA_006409495.1 of Sedum album. NCBI lineage: Eukaryota > Viridiplantae > Streptophyta > Magnoliopsida > Saxifragales > Crassulaceae > Sedum > Sedum album. The sequence goes on from QZGG01003158.1 coordinate 5,983, forward strand.
CTCTATCGAAATCTGCAAATCTGCAAAAGATGGTATGAATCTGAGCTTGGTTGCGGCGACGGTGCGGTGGTGTTGTGGCGACTTAAGGCGGCGGCTGTGTAACGGCTAGTTGTTTGTGTTTAGAGAGATAAGGTAAAAATGAAAAGTGACACAAAATTCACCCCCTACCATGTATTTATAGTGTAAAAAGCCCACATGCATGCATGGCCCAAAACTAACTTGGGCCTAAACTAAACTATATCTAAAACTAAGCTAAAACTAAGTTAAAACTAAACTAAACTAAAACTAAACGAAAACACACACATACACACGACAAGAAAATAAACTAAGTTAAGGGTATCGGGGTACCTCCCGACGAGTGCTTTGTTTAATGTCATTAGCTCGACTCATCTTGCGCAGACTATGGTGTTAGAATAAGGAAAACATGTAGGGTACATGTTGGACTTAAGGAAACATGAAGGACCAAGCTTGGGCAGTAAGTTTCTAAAGATATTCAAGGTTTCCTAAAGATATTCAAGGTTTCCTAAAGAAACCAAATCTTGATTATCTACTTACCTAAACCAACCTTAGCTAGGCCAATATGGTTTCCTAAGACTTGTATAAATACCCTACTTGTGTACTATTGTTATTTAGTACAATCAATACTCTTTTCTCAACTTTTCTTTGTTTACTTCCTTACTTGTCATTCTTCCACACTCTACAAACTCAATATACTCTGAATTCTTTCATGGTATCAGAGCGGGCCGAACATGGGCCCAGTATGTGATGTGGGAAGATGTTCAACTCATTTGGTCACCGCTGCGGCGGGGGATTGTTAGTCGTGGTCAACCAAAGGACTCGTGCGCGAGTGGATTGGTTGAGACGAATTGGAGTTGACATCTCGGCATGCACAACTTGTCAGCTGAAGGGAAGGTGTTGAATAATAAAGAATGTCAGCTGTCAAGTTGTCCCACATCGAGTAATTGATTGGTAATTGCAAAGTATATATTGGGTCATGAACTATGACCTGCAAGTCGACTTTTGGGTCAAACTGGGGATTGGTCCAGTATGTGCTTGCAATTTATCATGGTATCAGGAGCAAGATCCTAAACAACTTCCGCACATAAAAAAATCAAAAAATTTTTTTCCACAAACTCTCATCATGGATACTCGAGTTGTGGCAATACCAGTGGTCCTTAAGGGGCCTAATTATGTTCTATGGTCTAGAATGGCCAGAGTTACCTTGGGGAGTAAGGGGTTATGTTCTCATCTTGAGGGTGATAAGGCCCCCACAATTACTACCAAGGGAGATGATGGGAAACCTGTCACAAGATGTGATGAAGAGAAGTGGCTACAAGAGGACTTATTGGTGATGACCATACTACAAGCCTCTTTGGATGTGTCAATCCTTGAAGCCTACTCTTTTTGTGTGAATGCCAAAGCCCTGTGGGAGACACTTGAGAAGGTTTATGGCAACACAAGCAATCTGAGCCGTGTGTTTGAGGTCAAGAGGGCACTCAACACCCTAAGCCAAGATAATATGGAGTTCACAAAGCACTTTGGGAGGTTCAACACACTATGGGCAGAATTGGAGACATTGAGACCTCAAACTATTGATCCTGCAATCCTCAACAAAAGAAGGGAAGAAGATAAGGTGTTTGGGTTGCTGCAAACCCTAGATCACTCATACAAAGATCTTGTCAAACACATTCTAAGGGCAGACAAGCTCCCCTCCCTGGAAGAAGTGTGTGCACAAATTCAGAAGGAGCAAGGCTCCACTTATCTTTTTGAAGGGAAGAAGGAGTTAAGTGTGGCTCATAGAGTTGTGGATGAAAAGGCTAACCAGGTGGTTAACAAAGTTGATGAGAGGAAGAGTTTGATGTGTGATCACTGCAAAAAAAGAGGCCATTTAAAAGACAAGTGTTGGATTCTACACCCTCACTTGAAACCTGCCAAATTCAAGCAACCACAAGCCAATAAAGCTAATGAGGACTCAACCGGACCTAAGGAGGATCAATACTTGAAGAAATCAGACCTAGATGCTCTCCTCCATGCCTTTAAGGAGAGCATGGGTAAGTCCAATGGTATGTCTCTCTTTGCTTCTAATAAATCTGATTATTGTATAGTCGACTCTGGTGCTTCACATCATATGATTTCGAACTCCAAACTAATCAAAAACATTCAACCAACAAAAGGACATGTAGAAATTGCTAATGGTGACCGTGTGCCTATTAAAGGATTAGGTATTGTTAGATTGTTTAATAAGGACTCTAAAGCTTACTTCATGCCTGATTTTACATCTAACCTCTTATCTGTCAAAAGAATTGCTACTGATCTTAATTGTTGGGTGATGTTTGGTCCTAATGAGCTTCGATTTCAGGATATTAAGACCGGTGCTCTTCTAGGTGAAGGTGTTTCCAAAGAAGGCCTCTATTTCCTTGACAACTTAGCTAGTTCCTATATTTCTTTGCATGATGAATCTTTTACTTTCAATTCAGAAGTATCTAATGCGAATAATGAAATTTGGCATGCTAGATTGGGGCATCCTCATCCGAGGGCATTAAACTTGTTGTTTCCTGATATTAAACTTAAACATGATGAATGTGAAGCATGTATATTAGGTAAACATCACAAATCAGTATTTCCAACTTCTAAAACATCATATGAAAACTGTTTTGACCTAGTACACTCGGATGTATGGACTGCCCCTTGCATATCTAGGGATAACCATAAGTACTTTGTTACATTCATAGATGAAAAGTCGAAATATACTTGGTTAACCCTATTACCTTCTAAGGATAGAGTACTAGATGCCTTCATTAATTTTCAGAATTATGTTACTAACCACTTCAATGCGAAGATCAAAACATTTAGAACAGATAATGGAGGAGAATACATGAGCAACGCATTCAAGCAACACCTAGCCAAGAATGGGATTGATCACCAAACGAGCTGCCCTTATACACCTCAACAGAATGGAGTGGCTGAAAGAAAGAATAGACATCTTATGGAGGTGGCACGGTCCATGATGTTTCACACTAATATGCCTAAGAGGTTTTGGGGGGATGCTGTTATGACAGCTTGCTACTTGATCAACAGAATTCCACCAAAGTCCTCGATGACATATCTCCATATGAGGTACTAAACAAAACCAAACCTTCCATTAATCATCTAAAGGTTTTTGGGTGCCTTTGTTTTGTGTTAGTTCCAGGTGAGCTTCGAACTAAGCTGGATGAGAAAAGCACAAGGGCTGTGTTCATTGGATATTCTGCCACCCAAAAAGGATACAAGTGCTATGATCCTGTTTCAAGAAAGGTCTTGGTATCCAGGGATGTGAAGTTCATGGAATCCAAAGCTTACTTTGACAAGGCAGGATGGGAGGAAGTGAAAGATATCTCAAACTCTCCATCAGACAAAGTTGCAGCCTTGAGAAGGATCATTGACAACTTCATCACCACACCTTCGGTCCCTAGCACATCTCCTTGTGTTCCCCATCCTGATCATGAGGGGGGAATACAGGATGATGCACATGATGAATCTGATGAAGATTCAACCACAACTCCTCAAGAAGTTGACTCATCAAGTCATGATCAGGAAGAGAACCAGGAGAGTTCAGATTCTGTGAATGAAGAAGATGAAGATCAAACTCAGAATGATCAAGAGGAGAATGAAGAAGAAGCTGATCAAGGACAAACACACCCTGCTGATCAAGAACCAGAATCAATTCAAGCTGAGCAAACACAAACTCTAAGAAGAAGCACTAGGCTGAGGAAGTCTCCATCAAACTGGAAGATATTTTATAATGGTACTGCTGTTGCTTATCCTATTCAGTCTGTTTGTTCTTTGGATGGGTTCCCAAAGGATCACCGAAGCTTCATCAGCAAGTTGGACGAAGGGGAAGTCCCTAAGACCTATGAAGAGGCCAAAGACCACAAGGAATGGATGGCTGCAATTCAAGAAGAGACCAAAGCCATGGAGAGGAATGGAACTTGGCATGAATCTGATCTTCCCAAAGGTAAGAAGGCCGTGACCAGCAGATGGGTATTCACCATCAAATACAAGAGTGATGGACAGATTGAGAGGTACAAGGCAAGGTTAGTGGCAAGAGGATTCACTCAAACATATGGGGAAGACTACCTTGACACTTTTGCACCTGTGGCCAAGCTCCATTCAGTTCGAGTCATCCTCTCAGTTGCTACAAACCTAGGATGGGATCTATGGCAGATGGATGTCAAGAATGCATTCCTACAAGGTGAGCTTGAAGAAGAAGTCTATATGCATCCTCCACCAGGGCTTGAAAGCATGGTCAAACCAGGTAAGGTTCTTAGGCTTAAGAAAGCTATCTATGGTCTAAAGCAATCACCAAGGGCATGGTACCACAAGCTGAGCACAACTCTCATCAAAAGAGGATTCCACAAATCTCAAGCTGATCATACACTCTTCACCCTCACTACGCCATCAGGTATAGTTGTGATCCTTGTGTATGTTGATGATATCATCATCACAGGAGATGACAAACAAGGTATACTCGAAACTAAAACTTTTCTCAATTCGGTTTTTGATATTAAAGACTTGGGTGAACTAAAGTACTTTCTTGGTATTGAGATGTGCAACTCGAAAGAGGGGTTATTCTTATCACAAAGGAAGTACACACTTGATCTTTTGTGTGAAGCAGGAAAGCTTGGAGTGAAACCAGCAAAGACTCCACTTGAGGAAGGATACAAAGTCATACGTGAGGGGGAGATTGAAGAAAAGCCCTTTGAGGATGAAAAGCTGTACAGAAGGATGGTTGGTAAGTTGATTTATTTAACTATCACAAGACCTGATATATTTTTCCGTGAATCAGGTTAGCCAGCATATGCAAACACCAAAGATGCACCATTGGCACATGGTAGAGAGGATTTTGAAGTACCTCAAAGGCACGGCTGGTCAAGGAATCTGGATGGGAAGGAATGGCAACACCGATGTGGTAGGTTATTGTGATGCAGATTGGGCAGGAGATAGGAATGATAGGAAATCAACCACAGGTTATTGCACCTTCATTGGAGGTAATCTCGTGACTTGGAGAAGCAAAAAACAGAAGGTGATCTCTTGTTCAAGCGCTGAGGCAGAGTATAGAGCCATGAGAAAGCTAACAAATGAGTTGATATGGATTAAAGCTCTCCTCAACGACCTAGGCATCAAGATCAACACACCCATCACTATGCATTGTGACAATCAGGCGGCCATCCATATTGCATCCAACTCAGTGTTTCATGAGAGAACAAAGCATATAGAAGTGGACTGCCACAAGGTGAGAGAGGCTGTAGAGCAAGGAGTGATTCAGCTGAGCTACACAAAAAGTGAGCATCAACTAGCAGACATCTTCACAAAGGCTGCTAGTAGCAAGGTGTGTGAGTTCATCCATTCAAGGCTTGGACTCACAAGTGTCATCCCTTAGACATAACCCTGGCCGAAGGTTCTTGTACTCTTTTTGTCCTAGGTATGGTTTTATCCCATGTGGTTTTCCATACTTAGGTTTTTAATGAGGCAAGGGCTCTAGGGTCCAAGCTTGTCTAAATCCTTTAGTCAAGCTTGAGGGGGAGTGTTAGAATAAGGAAAACATGTAGGGTACATGTTGGACTTAAGGAAACATGAAGGACCAAGCTTGGGCAGTAAGTTTCTAAAGATATTCAAGGTTTCCTAAAGATATTCAAGGTTTCCTAAAGAAACCAAATCTTGATTATCTACTTACCTAAACCAACCTTAGCTAGGCCAACATGGTTTCCTAAGACTTGATTATCTACCTTGTGTACTCTTGTTATTTAGTACAATCAATACTCTTTTCTCAACTTTTCTTTGTTTACTTCCTTACTTGTCATTCTTCCACACTCTACAAACTCAATATACTCTGAATTCTTTCATATGGCGCATTGATATCCTCCCCCACACTTGAGCTTTTGCCTAACTCTCTAGCTTCGTTGATTCTGCATGGCAAAAAGTCAAGTGTGTCAGTAATATCAGATAATTTATTTCATCTGAAGGAAGGGAAACAGAACATGCAAGATTTTGCTCGGTGCGCTCTTATGATGCGCCAAATCGTGCGCGAGTTACTTCTCGCACACTGTTCATTCTTGCGGCTCTGTTCTGGTCATACATGTCATACTGAGCTCGACCCCGCTCTCTGCTTACCATATAAGGTGGCTTTCCCTTCGCGTTGTTCTGGCGCGCCATTGGTGTCTTTCTGGAATTGGCGCACAAGTTCTTTGACTTCCTTTCTTTGGATGTAGCGATCTTATCTCGGAACTTTACCTGTTTTTCTATGTGTGCGTCATCCGATAGCCTTACTCGGTTGATGACATCTAAACGAATCATGCGTTTCTCATCCTCTAATGTCACAAGACCGCTACCGACGTCAATACATGCACCTGCAGTTCTCATGAATGGACGACCGAGCCAACAGTTTCGTTCACAGGGTATTCGGTTTGTCCATGTCTACAACATAATAATCTGTTAAGAATGTTAGCTCATCGACGTGGGTCAAAACGTCCACTACCTTACCCTTTGCCTCGGTCTGTGAGTTGTCCGCACGAAGTAAACCAAACGCAGCAGGTTCCAACGGTCCCATGGACGACATAGAGTATAAAGAATAAGGCAATATGTTCATCGAAGCCCCAAGATCGAGCATGCACTCGTTCGCCCATGTCTCACATATTGTGCATGGGATCGTGAACGTTCCAGGGTCTGCGAGTTTCTCTAGTAAGTCTGCAGCCATACTCAATTTCAGACTAGCTTGGACGTTATCCAACATAATCTCATCGTCCCGGACCTGCTCTTAGGCTGTCCTTGCCTAGCTTGTCCATTGTTCCACCCTCCAATGGCATTTACATCGGCTTGTTCCTCAATGAGGGTGGGACATGTGTCGGTCATATGTCAGTCGCGTGACAAAATTCACAAGGTCTGATCTCGGCGGTCTGCTTTATCGTCATTCTTTACATCATATCTTTCAGCCCCTTGAATTCTCCCGTGACATCCACTTGATGCAAAGAACGCGCGCAGTTGTTTTCTAATGACACTTGATATCTGACCTGGTCCACAGTGTCTTCTATCAGCTTCCAAATGTCCTCAGGGTATATATTTCTCACATTGCCTCCTCTGCAAGCATTCAGCAGCCTGAGTTCCATCTCAGTTAGCCCGTTGAGGAAGTTTTCTATCAGCACGTGTTGGGAGAGTCCGTGGTTGTAACAATTCGCTTCAAGTTCCCTAAACCGCTCATAGTACTCTGATAATGACTCCCCGTGCAGCTCCTTTGGTGTGGCTAGCTCCCTTCTGAGTAGCGAGACCTTAGCCGCAGGATAGAATTTGTCCAAAAATCTCTCCTGCAACTCGGGTCACGACCTTATGGATCCCCGTGCTAACCCCATCAGCCATTTTCTCGCTGAATCACATAATGAGAATTGGAAAGCTCTCAACTTCAGCAACTTTGGATCCTCGTTCCCATTCTTCATGTTTTCCTAAATAGCCGCGAACTCTCTCACGTGCTTCACTAGATTTTCACTGGCCAAACCGTGAAACTTTGGTATGTAGTGAACAAGCTTGGTCCTCAACTCGAAGTGACCGTCTGGAGGTAGCACGATGCACCAAGGTTGATTACCTGCTTGTGGAGCAGACATCTCCTTGATGGTGCGTCGTGCTACCTGTTGCGTAGGTACGCGTGCGACAGGTGGTGGCGCGCGTACATCCATATTATTCTCAAGCAGACCCTCGTTTCTCTGTGCTTTAGCAGCCATTCTAAACTCAAAATCATGTTGAACCTCTCGTCTTATAGCTTCTACCTCACGGGGTGTATTCTAGCAAACAGATTATCGGCGTTGCGCGCTAGCGTCTGGTGTCTCTATTCGTCTGTCGATTACGCTGTTCTCACCACTAGCTTCCTTGTAAAAGCAGAAACAACAACTAGATTAAAAGTAACTATTTTTTTTGGATTTTTTATATAAAAGAACAGAAAGTAAATAGCAACCGAATAACAAAAATAAAAGAAAAGAAAACTTTTCTAGGGCGTTCTCCGGCAACGGCGCCACAATTTGACTGCACGTCGTTGTGTGCTGGAAATTTATCCCGAATCACCTCCTTAGTATAGTAAGGGTAAGCTGGAGTCAAGTCCATAGGGAACGGTGAAAAGTTGACTTTTATCTACAAGCTAAAACTGGGGGTAAGTGAGAAAAACAAGCGCGCAAGTAACACTGGCGCGCAATAGAATGCAGTTATAAAAGTATTTAACAGAAACAGAGATGAGCTCGGTTGAGACTCGTCACTATGAACTCTATGCTTATCATTGGTCACTAAAGATATATGATATAATGTCCACGTAAGTTAAGGTCCGGTCAAGGCTTAATAACCTACACATATGTTCCGGTCAAGGTCGGTATGATATTACTACTCGGTCTAGTCTAATTAACCACAAATCCGGTCGAAGTAGTGATTAACTATTCTAGCGTTACTCCTATCATTCACTTTCACGTACCTCTGATAGTTTAACAATAGACAATAGATTCTATAAGTAAGTTTGTGGGTCAAGGCTTCGCTTAACTATCTAACCTAATTATCATGCAATTGAGCTTGGAGTAGTAATACTAAACTTATCATGCAACTAAGAACATGACCTCAAAATATAATATTTAAAGATCAGAATCCAAACCGAATTCAGTAAATTAGCTAGATATACTGGATGTATACATCTTAAGGTTTAAGTTTGAACAACTAAAATAACAAAACAAATCAAAATTGGCGCATCGCTCTGCTCGCGTCGGAGGCTTGCGCGCACAGCTCTTCGCAGCTAGGATGGAATTGCGGAATGAGCTCTCCCATATGATTTCCTTTATGCTTTGTATTTATAGTCTTGCTTGCTAGGGTTTCAACAATAAAATAGGCAAGAAAATATATAGAAATCATCTTTATCTCTAAAAACCAGCTTTAGAAATATTCTTTGCGCGTGATGATGTCATCGCTCTAGATTTGTCACTGGTTGCTGGTGTCACCATTTTGCTCTGCGCTGCGCGACTCATTACTCACGCGCTCCTTGGTTTTCAAGTCTTCTTTTCTCCGAGATTCAGCCTTCTTGTTGCACTTTTGTTCTAACTTCTCTGATAAACCTAAGATATAAAACTATACCGAAAGCGTAATCTTATACTTAAAATGTTAAAAATCTAAGCAGTGTAAAGGGACTAAAACAGCATACAAAAGTGCCTTATCAATTACAGAGGGCCGGTTTGATGGAAATGGAGATCCACCAAGGCCTCTACTACGGGACAAAGGAGCGCTACACGAAATTGATCACCACTCATTGGGAGTTGGTGAGTGCACGTGGACCGCTTGTGTGCGGTGGCCTGATCACCCACTTTCTCTGAGCTCTGCACATGTTACCTTGGCTACCGGAGCATCACATTGTTAGAGCAGCATTCGTAACCTGTGAGCAGATGAAATCCAACGAAGGATTAAGGTCCGTAGGAACGGATCAGTCTATTGGTGCTATAGAAGCGAGGTGGTAGCACTGGAAGGTGCCAATGATGAAGAGGTCCAGGAAGACAGGGCACCAAGGAGGAGCACGCGCCAGAGCGCGCTCGTCGAAAGAAACGCGCAGGGGACTCGCGCTCATGCACAGCAAGCGCCACTTGTGCAAATGGATGAGCGCTGTGTGTTCAACGCTTAGAGGGTGATGGAATACATGGTGCCACAAGGAGCCAATTTGGACCTGACCCCACCTAGAGGATGGCGCGTCGGAGACCCGATCCTAGAAGGATACGCACTGCAGGATGAAGACCCAGTGGAAGAACTCTCCCGGTCATTCTGTTTGTCTTTTTAGATGTTATGTAACCGGTGCTGTGATTTATTCGGTGTATGACTAATTGAACCGTGTTTCATCATGTTGTTTTCAATCAGTGCTTTGTCCTATTTATTGCATGCATGCGTACTTTCGTTCTACTACTTGTGCGTAACGTGTGGACATATTTTTGTTTAAGTGTGGGGGGTCGTACATCTATCTAGCTTAGTTAGTTCATTTTTGTTTTTTAGCTTAGACTAGGTAGATGTGTGATCTCAAAAGGTAATTGTGCGCGAGAAACGATAGCTTGCGCAACTTATATGCATTACTTGCATGTGTCTGCAAAATTGTGCACATATGATTCATTCTGATTTTTGGTTAGATTTTTCAAATTTTGTGTGTACTCTTGAGCGGAATAAAGAGGGATGTGGAGTTGATAGAAATGTCCTAGAGAAGCAGTCGACCGAACGAAGTTTTACGCACAATGGTATGGCTAAGAGTGGTGGCGCGGATTGGTATTTTGTGATCATCGAAAACAAAGAGCAAGCTCAGTCACACAACTGCCGAAGGCAAAAACCCTAAAGCTTGACGAGACGGGAAAACAGACCGTCTTCATTTCAAAGTTAATCGCTCGGGAAGGGGCGCGCGGTTGCAAACATGCGACTTGACTTGCGCGCTATTAATCAGAAAGGAGAGCGGGGAGCTGTTCCATAGCTGTTATCTGAAGGCAATTATTGAACCGTTCTAGGGAAGGAAAAGAGATCCGGACCAGAATGTTATCAATTCTAAGGTGCAGCTTAAAAAGCCGAATCGACGAAAAGAACTTGCACAACATCGCATATCTCAAACTGGCCAAGAATTATATAATAGAACGTCGAAGACGTAGGCTCAGAGATCCCAAGAACGCGAATCAAATCACGTACCAAGAGAAGCGGACACGATTAACCATACGACTGCAATTCAAGGTAAAATTCGGTGACCGGCGCTTAAAAAGGACTATCTCCCAATCATCCGAATTGGAATGCATTCCACGAGAGAGGTAAAACAACTTTTGAATTAATTACCTTAATCAGTTTTGAATTGTATAGTCACAGTTGCGCAAATCGTGAAAGTGGCGCAGAGAAGGTTGCGCAGTTAGTCCATTCACGCACACATTATACAGAGGTAAAGAAGACGGATTGTTCGGGTATGAACAAGAGTAAGTGTGGGGGATTTGATAAGGCACTTTCGTATGCCGTTTTAGGTCCTTTACATTACATGTATTTCTTACATTTTAAGTATAAGATTATGCTTTTGGTGTAGTTTTGTATTTCAGGTTTATCAAAGAAGTTAGAACAAAAATGCAACAAGAAGGCTGAATCTCGAAGCAAAGAACAACAAGATGACAAGAGCCGGAAGAAAAGAGGAGCGCACAGAGCAAAACAGTGATGTCAGCAGTCACCGACAAATTCAGAGCGATGACATCATCACGCGCAAGAATATTTCCTAAGCTGGTTTTTAGGGATAAAGATGATTTCCATAGATTTTCTTGCCTATTTTAGTGTGAAAACCCTAGCAGGCAAGGCTATAAATACAACGCATACAGGAAGTCACAAGAGAGCTGATTTGAAGAGAAGAACGCACAAGCTGCCTGCGCAAGTCAGAGAATGCGCAAGATCAATCACGAGCCATCAGGCTACTCGTTTTCAATTACTTGTTGTTTTTCATACAAACATTGAGATGTCTATGTTCACCATGTCTAGCTAACATTCTGAATTCATTTTAGACTTTGAACTATGAATGATATGATTTGAGGTTTACACTTAATGCGTGATATGTTTAGTATTATTACTCCTAGCATAAGTGCATGATAATGTGGTTAGATTATTAGGCGAAGCCTTTACCCGCGTACCTAATCTTACAATCGTTATCTATCATTAAACTAATAAGACGTACATTACAGTGAATGGTTAGGAGTAGCACTAGGATAATTGATCACTACCTTTACCGGATTCGTGGTTGATTAGACTAGGTTGGGTAGTAGTATCGTATAGACCATTACCGGAATATATGTGTAAGTTATTAAGCCTTTACCGGACCTTAGCTTACATGAACAATTTGTCATAGATCTTTAGAAACCCGTGATAAACATAAAGTTCGTAGTGATAAGTCTAAGCTGAGCTCGTCTAACACTCGTATTTGAATATTGTTGCGCGCCAGCAGTTTTCACGCACTTTTCCTTTTTAGTTCGAGCATTCTAACACCCCAATCTTTAGTTGAAGATAAAAGTTAACTTCTCAGCGTTCCCTGTGGATTCGACCCCTGCTTGCCTTGACTATACTAAGGAGGAGACTAGGGATAAATTTGCAGCACTCAACAACGTGCCGTCAAGTTTTGGCACCGTTGCCGGGGAACGCGCTAGAGAAGTTTTCTTCTTTTATTTTATTCGTTATCTACTTTATGTTCTTTATACAAAAATCCAAAAATATTAGTTACGTTTAATTTAATTGTTGTCTCTGTTTTGTATGAAAAATATTGGTGAAAACAGCGTGATCGGAAGACGCATAAAGCCAGCGCGAAACGCAGAGAATCTGTTTGCTCGACTGCACTCTTTCGAGCTAGACGTTATCAAACGAGAAGTTCAGTGAGATATTGAGCAGAGAATAGCTGCTGAAGCACTAAGAAACGAGGGCTAGATTCAGAATAATATGAATGTACGCACGCCACCACCTATCGCGCGCGTACCTGCGCAACAGGTAGTTCGACGCACTATCAAGGAGATGCCTGCTCCTCAAGCAGTAAATCAACCTTGGTGCATTGTGCTACCTCCAGATGGTCACTTTGAGCTGAGGACCCAGTTAGTTCACTACATACCAAAGTTCCACAATATGGCTAGCGAGAACCCAGTGAAGCATGTGAGGGAGTTCGCTGTAATTTTGAGAACATGAGAAATAGGAATGAGGATCTGGAACTGCTGAGCATTCCCCTTCTCCTTGTGTGACTCAGCGAGGCACTGGTTGATGGGGCTAGCACCGGGATCGATAAGGACGTGGGCCGAGTTGCAGGAATGATTTCTTGACAAGTTCTATCCAACAGCTAAGGTTTCACTACTCAAAAGAGAGTTAGCCGCACCCAAGCAACTGCATGGGGAGTCACTATCAGAATATTACGAGCAGTTCAGGGAACTAGAGGTGAACTGCTATAATCACGGACTTCTCCAGCACGTGCTGATAGAGAACTTCCTCAACGGGCTAACTGAGATGGAACTCAGGCTTGTAAATGCGTGCGCAGGAGGCAATGTGAGGAATATGTACCCTGAGGATGTCTGGAAGTTAATAGAGGATACGGCAGATCAAGTTAGATATCAGGTATCATTGGAAAACAACCATGCACGTTCATTGCATCAAGTGGAGGTTATAGGTGAGCTGAAAGAACTATAGGACATGATGCAGAAGCTGATGATGAAACATAATACTGAGATTAGACCGTGCGAGTTTTGTCACGCAACTGACCACCAAACCGACGCAAGTCCCGCCCTCTTTAAAGAATAAGCTGATGTGAACGCTATTGGAGGGAGGAACAATGGACAGGTTAGGCAAGGTTAGCCTAAGTTTGGATTAGCTGAGAATGGATTTAGTTGGAGAGCGGATCATAATTTTCAAAGACCGCGCGCTGTCTTGCGCGCGCAACCTAACGCGCAAGCCGGTGCGCGACCTTACACGCCTGCTGCTTCTTACAACATGCCTCACAGACGCGCCAAAGGACTCGCGTAGAACACTCAGCCGCCAAGAAGGTCACTAGAGGACATAGTGGGTCAGTTAGCAGACACCGTGCGCAAGAACGAAGAGCAGAACGAGAAACGTTTCACTCTTATTGAAAAACATCTGACACAAATCTCAGCGACGGTAACCGAGCTCACACTGATCAGGAAAGCAAGTAAAACCTCTTCTCAAAATGGGGTTAATGCAGTGTTACTCAGATAAGGCAAGGAAACATCTAGCGCGCCCACCATCACTCGCGCAAGAAAAACGGCAGACGTGAAACTCCTAGATTCTGCGCCAGACCCAGATGCACCAGTTGTTGCAAGAAAAGCGGATCAACCTAGTAACAATGTGCCACTTCCCTTTCCTGCACAGAGCACGAAACCTTAAAAAACTAAGCTATATCAGGAATTGTATGACTTGTTCTGTAAGGTGGAAATCAACATTCCGCTTATAGATGCATTGAGGCAAATCCTCGATACGCAAAGTTCCTCAAAGATCTGTGCACGAACAAAAGGAGAAAGGCAGGACCGAGAGAGCAAGTGCAACTAAATGCCAACGCCTCGGCAGTGGTGCAACATAAGGTACCACCTAAATGTCGGGATCCAGGTACGCTTACTATACCATGCACAATAGGTAACTCTATTGTAGACAACTGCATGGTAGATCTAGGTGCGTCCATAAATGTATTACCTCACTCTTTGTATACATCTCTACGCCTTGGACCACTTAAGCCTGCAGGGTTGACAATCCAACTAGCAGATAGATCATGCAAGCAACCGATGGGCATGGTCAAAGAAGGAAGGAAATGTCTCCAACGACACCGCGCAAGTTCTGCTTGGCCGACCGTTCTTGACCGCACGAACAAGGATTGACGTATGGAAGGGAACCCTATCAATGGAGGTTGATGGTTAGGTGATTCACTTTAAGACATTCAAAGGCATGTAGTTCCCGTATGAGGACTCCACAATGAATGCGTTGGACATAATTGATGAAGCTGTGGAAGACGAGCATGCGCGCATCCTGAATTGCGCGTGGTTAGACGCGTGCGGTGAATCAGTAGAAGAGCCTGTTGATAACACGAGCGGTGCACACGGAGCAGAATATACAAGGTATTCTAATTTTAGCACTGAATTATGCATGGCTAACACGGATGTCTCTCATGACATGCATGAACCCATGATCACCTGAAGTACGTATTTTCGGACGACGACAAGTCTAAGCCTATGATTATTAAAAACGAGCTGGAATCTTCACAGAAGCGTACCTGATAGAAATCCTGTGCAAGAACAGGCGCACGATTGGATGGATGCTGTATGACTTGCACGAAATCCGCCCTGACGTGTGCATGCACCGAATCCTGCTATAAGATGGAGCAAAGCTGTGCAGAGATGCCCAGCGTCGACTTAACCCTATCATGATGGAAGTTGTGCAAAAAGAAATCATCAAGCTGCTCGTTGCCGGAATCATTTATCCAATCTCAGATATTAAGTGGGTAAGCCCGATCCATGTTGTTGCAAAGAAAGGTGGGATCATAGTAGAGGAAAATGCAAAAGGAGAACTGGTGCCAAAGAGAATACAGACCGGATGGCGCATGTGCATAGACTATCGAATGTTGAATGCAGTGACACGCAAGGACCACTTTCCACTACCTTTCATAGATCAGATGCTTGACCGATTAGCATGTAAACCCCACTACTGTTTCTTGGATGGATTTTCAGGTTACAATCAGAATCCCATAGTAGCGGAGGACCAAGAGAATACGACGTTCACATGCCCTTTCGGTATGTTTGCTTTTCGGCGCATGTAGTTTGGGTTATGTAACGCACCTGGTACGTTCCAAAGGTTAGTGATGAGTATATTTTCGGACATGTTGTGATTGTGCAGTGTTCATGGATGATTTTACAGTACATGGTGATACGTTCGATTCTTGTTTAAATAATTAAGATAAAGTATTAGAACGCTGTATGTCTGGAGGTAGCACAATGCACCAAGGTTGATTAAGTGCTTGTGGAGCAGACATCTCCTTGATAATGCGTCGCGCTACCGGTTGTGCAGGTACGCGAGCGACAGGTGGTGGCGCACGTACATCTATATTATTCTGAAGCTGACTCTCGTTTCTCTATGCTTCAGCAGCCATTCTTTGTTCAAAATCACGCTGAACCTCTCGTCTGATCACGTCTAGCTCTGCAGGGTATAGTTGAGCAAAAAAAATCTCAGCATTGCGCGCTGGCGCGTCTGATGTCTCTATGCGTCTTTCGATTACACTGTTTTCACCACTATTTTCCATACAAAGACAAAAACAACAACTAGATTAAACATAACTAATTTTTTTGGATTTTTATATAAAAGAACACAAAGTAAATAAAAAAAAGGAAAAGAAAAAGAAAACTTCTCTAGCGCGTTCCCCATCATCGGCGCCAAAATTTGACGGCACGTCGTTGTGTGCTGCAAGGGTAAGGGTAAGCTGGGGTTGAATCCACAGGGAACGGTGAGAAGTCATCTTTTATCTACAAAATAAAGTTGGGGTTGTGCATGAGTAACTGAACAAGTAAGAAAAAGGTGCGCAAGTACTGTTGGCGCGCGCAGAATGCAAATACAAGAGTTAATCAGAAACAAGAGATGAGCTCAGCATAGACTTATCACAATGAACTTTATGTTTATGACGGGTTTCTAAAGATCTATAACAGATTAATCACGCAAGCTAAGGTTTGGTAAAGGCTTAATAACTTACACATATATTCCGGTAAAGGTTTATATGATATTACTACCCAACCTAGTCTAATTAACCACGAATCCGGTAAAGGTAGTGATTAACTGTCCTAGTGCTACTCCTATCATTCAATGTAACGTACCTCTGATAGTTTAACAACAGACAATAGATTGTATAATTAAGTCTGCGGGTAAAGGCTTCGCTTAACTATCTAACCTGATCATCATGCAATTAAGGTCGTAGTAATAATACTAAACATGTCATGCAATAAGAATAAACCTCAAAACATATTATTCATAGTTCAAAGTCTATACTAAATTCAGAAAGTTAGCTAGACATGCTAAACATATTCATCTCAAAGTTTGTATGAAAAACAACAAGTATTGAAACTAAAAGCCTGATTGCGGGTGATCGGTCGCGCGTCTCGGATTTGCCCCGGCAGCTGTGCGCTCTTCTCCTCAAAATCGCTCACTTGTGATTTCCTTCATGCTTTATATTTATAGTCTTGCCTGCTAAGGTTTCCGCGAGAAACTAGGCAAGACAATTTATGGAAAACATCCTCATCTCTAAAAACCCCCTTTAGAAATATTATTTGCGCGTGATGATGTCATCGCTACGGATTTGTTACTGATAGCTAACATCATCGCTTCCTCTGCACTGCGCGACTCATTACTCGTGCGCTACACTTCTCGAGGTATTCAATTTATGTAAGTAGTGTAAAGGACCTAAAAAATCATACAAAAGTGCCTTATCAATGAGGTATTCAATTTATGGGGAATCGACTTCATGGGTCCATTCCCTCCTTCGTTCGGGTTTGAGTATATTCTTGTAGCCGTATATTATGTATCCAAGTGGGTTGAGGCGAAAGCTACAAGGAAAGATGATGCAAAAACTGTTACTGATTTTTTACGCACTAACGTTTTCTGCCGTTACGGTGTACCTAAGGCACTGATCAGTGAGCAAGGAACTCATTTTTGTAACATAATGGTAGCTCAGGTACGGAAGCATTATGGGTCCAACATAAAACATCAACGGCGTATCACCCAAAAACAAACGGCGAGGCTGAGATCTCCAACAGAGAAATCAAGCGGATACTTGAAAAGATGGTAAAGCCAACGCGTAAGGACTGGAGCCTCTGTCTGGATGATGCGTTATGGGCATATCGGACAGCTTTCAAAATGCCAATCGGGACATCTTCATTATGGCTGGTTTATGGGAAGGCATGTCATCTTACGAATGAATTAGAACACAAGGCCTACTGGGCATTAAGAACATGCAATATAGACCTAGATAGTGTCGAGCGCGAGAGGAAGTTGGATTTGAGCGAGCTTGAAGAACTCCGCGCAGACGCATATGATAGCTCGTGCAATTACAAACTGCGCACAAAATTATATCACGATAAGTTCATACCGCATCATTCTTTCAATATTGGTGATAAAGTGTTATTCTTATCATCCCGTTTGAAGATAATGCCAGGGAAGCTGCGCAGCAGATGGACCAGACCATATACCGTCACGAAGGTTTTTGCGCACAGGGCGGTGGAAATAGAAGGCGAGACTGATCATCGCCGCTTCAAGGTCAATGGCTAGAGAATCAAGCATTACCTTTCTGGCCCCTTACCACCGGCACATGAGTTCGACCTGATGGAACCTGTTGAACAAAATGTGCATGCCTATGAACTTAATGACGCGCCTATAGATACTAGTGCGCATGATCCGTCAAACGCTAGGATGCGCGCCTCTACGAGGGGAGACATCAATGGACCTCAGGAACAATAAATGACTCAGAATTTGTCGAGCCAACGACAATAACCAAAGGCACTTTCGGGAGGTAACCCGTTTTCTAGTATTTGCATGCATGCGTACTTCCATCTCTACTACTTATGCTTAACTTGTGAACACATTTTTGTTTAAGTCTGGGGGGTGGTACATCTATCTAGATTAGTTAGTTATTTTTCATTTTTTATTTTTTAGTTAGACTAGCTGAATGTGTAATCTCAAGAGGTAATTGTGCGCGAGAAATAGTGGTGTGCGCGACTTTTATGTGTTACTCGCAGATCTGCATAAATTGTGCATATACGACGCATTCTGATTTTTGGTTAATTTATTTTAATTTTGTGTGTACTCTCGAGTAGAATAAAGAGGGATGTAGAGTTGATAGAAACGTCCTAGAGAAGCAGTCAACGAACGAAGCTTGATGCGCGATTGTATGGTTAGGAGTGGTCGTGGAGGTTGGTATTTTGCGATCGTCGGAAACAAAGAGCGAACTAAGTCATGCAAGTGCCGAAGGCAAAACCCTAATGGCGTGACGAGACGGGAAAACAGACCGTCTTCGTTTCGAAGTTAATCGCTCAGGAAGGGGCGCGCGGTTGCAAACGCGCGACCTGACTTGCACGCGACTAATCAGAGACGAGAGCGGGGCGTTGTTCCATAGCTGTTATCCGAAGGCAATTATTGGAACCGTCCTAGGGAAGAAAAAGAGACGTCGGGCCAGTAAAGTATTCAATTCAGAAGTTAACCTGAAAAGGCCGAAACAATGAAAAGAGACTTATGCATCATCGCATATCTCAAACTGTCTGAGGAAAAATATAGTGAAGCATCAAAGACGTAATCTTAGAAATCTCCAAGAATGCGAATCAAATCACGTATCAAAAGAAGCGAACACAATTTACCATACAACTGCAAGTCAAGGTGAAATTCGGTGACCAGTGCTTAAAAAGGACTATCTCCCAATCATCCGCATTGGAATGCATTCCGCAAGAGAGGTAAAACAAATTTTCAAATTAATTACTTTAATCAAATTTGAATTCTATAGTCACATTACACAGAGGTAAGGAAGCCGGATTGTTCAGGGATGAACAAGAGTATGTGTGGGGGATTTGATAAGGCCTCTTGTATACTGTTTTGGGTCCTTTACACTGCTTGTATTTCTAACATTTTAAGTATAAGATTACGCTTTTGGTGTAGTTTTGTATTTCAGATTTATCGAAGAAGTTAGAACAAAAGTGCAACAAGTAGGCTGAATCTCGAAGCAAAGAACAACAAGATGACAAGAGTCGGAAGAATAGAGGAGCGCGCGAGTTATGAGTCGCGCAGAGCAAAACGGTGACATCAGCATCAGTGATGAATCCGTAGCGATGACGTCATCATGTGCAAGAATATTTCCTAAGCTGGTTTTTAGAGATAAAGATGATTTCCATAGATTTTCTTGCCTATTTTAGTGCGTAAACCCTAGCAGGCAAGGCTATAAATACAACGCGTGAAGGAAGTCACAAGAGAGCTGATTTGAAGAGAAGAACGCACAAGCTGCCGGTGCAAGTCAGAGAACGCGCAAGATCAATCACGCGCCATCAGGCTACTCATTTTCAATTACTTGTTGTTTTTCATACAAACATTGAGATGTCTATGTTCAGCATGTCTACCTAACTTTCTGAATTCAGTTTAGACTTTGACATATGAATGATATGTTTTGAGGTTTACACTTAATGCGTGATATGTTTAGTATTATTACTTCAAGCATAATTGCATGATAATGTGGTTAGATTATTAAGCAAAGGCTTTACCCGCAGACCTAATCTTAGAATCGTTATCTATCGTTAAACTAATTAGAGGTACGTTACAGTGAATGGTTAGGAGTAGCACTAGGATAATTGATCACTACCTTTACCGGATTCGTGGTTGATTAGACTAGGCTGGGTAGTAGTATCGTATAGACCTTTACCGGAATATATGTGTAAGTTATTAAGCCTTTACCGGACCTTAGCTTACGTGAAACAATTTGTCATAGATCTTTAGAAACCCGTGATAAACATAAAGTTCGTAGTGATAAGTCTAAGCTGAGCTCATCTCTCATTTTCTGTCTAACACTTGTATTTGAATATTGTTGTGTGCCGGCAGTTCTCACGCACTTTTCCTTTTTAGTTGAAGCATTCTAACACCCCACTTTAGTTGTAGATAAAAGTTAACTTCTCACCGTTCTCTGTGGATTCGACCCCTGCTTACCTTGACTATACTAAAGAGGAGACTAGGGATAAATTTACAGCACTCGACGACATGTCGTCAAGGGCGCGAGAGACGTAGCGCGCGAGTTGTGCCGTGTAGAGGCAAAACAGATGACGTCAGCAATTAGCGACAAAACCGGAAACAATGACGTCAGCATGCGCGAGAATATTTCCTAAGCTGAATTTTAGAAGATAAAGATGATTTCTAATATTCTCTTGCCTATTTTATTGCGGAAACCCTAGAAGGCAAGACTATAAATACAAAGCATGAAGAAAATCACAAGAGAGCCGATTTTAGAGAAGAAAGATGCCGAAGCTGCCGGCGCAAGAAGAGCAGCGCGCAGACCAGATTACTCGCAATCAAATTTGTTCTTGTTATTTAGTTGTTCAAAGATAAATTTTGAGAAGTATACATTCGGCATGTCTAGCTAACTTGACTGTGAGAGATTAGGAGTATCACTAGAATAGTTAATCGCTACCTTGACCGGATTCGTTGTAAATTAGACTAGGCCGAATAATATCATAGGACCTTGACCGGAATGTATATGTAGGTTATTAAGCCTTGACCCGACCTTAACTTACGTGGACATTTTATCATATTTCTTTAGTGACCAATGACAAACATAGAATTCACAGTGATAAGTCTGAACCGAGCTCATTTCTATTTTTGTTGAACACTTTAATAACTTGCAATCTGCTGCGCGCTAGTAGTCTTGCGCACGCTTCTTTTCATAATCTGTCATTTACTCACAAAACCTCATTTTAGTTGTAGATCAAAGATTACTTCTCACCG
>QZGG01003159.1:0-26974 GCA_006409495.1 Sedum album
TATCACGGGTTTTTCTAAGGATCTATGACTTATTGTTCACGCAAGCTAAGGTCCGGTAAAGGCTTAATAACTTACACATACATTCCGGTAAAGGTCAATATGATATTACTACTCAACCTAGTCTAATTAACCACGAATCGGGTAAAGGTAGTGATTAACTATTCTAGTGCTACTCCTATCATTCATTGTAACGTACCTCTGATAGTTTAACGTTAGATAATAAAATCTGTAATTAGGTCTGCGGGTAAAGGCTTCGCCTAACTACCTAAACTAGTTATCATGCAAGTATGCTGGGAGTAATAATACTAAACAGGTCATGCATTAAGAATAAAACCTGAAAACATATTATTCATAGGTCAAAGTCTAAACTGGATTCAGAAAGTTAGCTAGACATGCTGAACATATTCATCTCAATATTAAATGAAAACAACAAGTAAAGACACTATTCTACTCAAGAGAACACACAAAATTCAAAAAAAAATTAACAAAAATTCAGAATAAGTCATATATGCACAATTTACGCAGATGCGCGAGTAACGCACACAGGTCGCGCACGCCACTGCTTCTCACGCATAATTACCTCTTGAGATTTCACATTCACCTAGTCTAGACTAAAAAACGAAAAATTACTACTCCTAAGATAGATGTACTACCCCCCCACACTTAAACAAAAACGTGTCCTCACGTTATGCACAACTAATAAAGAAGGCAGTACGCATGCATGCATATAAAAATTTCGCACCGATTATAAACATGGTCAAACACCGCTCAGAATATAGCCAACCACCGATTAAGTCAAAACACCGAGTAAATTAAAACACCATTCAAAATAGCAGTTTAAGTTCAAACATTGATAAGACACAAATTCAAAATACATCAAATAGGTGCAAGTGTCTACAAGCTGAAAGAAAAGGAACGGGCTAGCTCGGTGTCCGAGTCTTCATCTTCGGCCTCCTGATCATTTCTCAAAGCGTACTCGGCCGGAATAGGGTCCCCAATGTGCCACCCAGGTGGTGGGTCCATACTCAGGTTAGCACCACTGGGTGCTACATAGTCCACAACTCGCTGAGCGTTGAAGATCCAACGCTCATCAACCTGAAACTGGGTTGTGGCTGCGCTACTCCTTTGTGCGCTAGGTTCTGTTCGTGCACGTGCAGATGCACACCTGCTTCTCCTCGGCGCCACTTCCACTGGCGCGACCTCAACTGGCGATTCCATCCGCACAAAACTTAATTCCCTTGTATAAACGCATCTTCTGGCGCATTAGAAACTCTGCCCGGATAATGGTGTGCTCGTCTGTCCAGGGCTCCATGTGCAGACCACGCAAGAAGTGCGTGATCAGTCCTCCGCACATGAGCGGTCCTTTCATGCTCACCACTTCCTAGTAGTTGGTGAGCACGCGCGTGTAGCGTACTTTCTTCCCATAGTAGAGGCCCTTTAAAATTTCCATGTCCATCAGCCCCGGCCTCTGAGATCCGTTATACCATCCCAGAATAGAATGAGAGACAAGCCTTTTGAAGATAGAACATTTTTGGTTTCAAAAGTTCGGTACCAAGGCTTCGTCCTCCCACATAAGGTTTGCTTCCAGTCGTCCCAGCCTTCCTGGTCCGTATGCTCATCCACTGCTACGTCGGGCATCACGTCGAAACCCATCATAGCTCCAAACTGTCATGGTCGGGCCTCATAGTACACCCCACGGTGCCTATATCTGATCCGGTCGCTCCGACCTTCGTATGAGGCCAACAACTCTATGACATCATCTGCGTCGGTGTCACATGATAATTCCATGAACGCAGCCCAACCGGTTGCGGCGAATGCCGCGTGCACTTCCTCATATAATCTCATCTCACGCAGGAAGTCCTCGTCCACAAACATGGATGGCAACACCTCACACTTACTAAACATATCATACTTAATATGAAAATCCAATTTCTCAGTTTGATCAACGCAGATTGACATATTGGCCACACTAAAATCACGGATCAATTCACAACTAGCGCGCGTGTCCAGTCACGCGCGAGCGAAACCCAGAACTGACCGTACTCCTTTCTACTAAATTGAACAAGCAAAATTACTCGGAATTAGACCAGATTTGATGAGCGAATTACCTCTGTTGAGATCTACAAATCTGCAAAAGCTTGCGCGAAATCTAGGCTTGACGCGGCGGCGATGTGGCGGAGTTGTGGCGGCGGTGGCTTGGTGTGTAACGGCTATTTTTAGTGAGAGAAGGCAAAAATGAATTGTGACTCAATTTTCACCCTACATCACATATTTATAGCACAAAAAAGCCCATATGCATGCATGACCCAAAACTACATGGGCCCAAAACACAAACTAAACCTAAAACTAAGACTAAAACTAAAACTACACTAAGCAAAAACACACACAAAACACGAAAATAAAACTAAGTTAAGTTTGTCGGGGTACCTCCCGATGAGTGCTTTGTTTAACGTCGTTAGCTCGACGCAAGTAGCGCATCCTATAGCGCTCGGTCCTCCTCCCCCACACTTGAACTTTTGCCTAAATCCTTAGCTTTATCGTTTCTGCAAGGCAAAAATTCAAATGTGTCAGTATCAGATGAACAAACATAATTAATATTCTTTGTGCGTGATGACGTCATCGCTCTGGATATTTCGCTGATTGCTGACGTCATGACTTGATCAACGTACGGATGTGGAGTATTTATAGTAGAGACGGGAGAAGGATTAGTGTGGATGAGATGAGATAGTCGCTAACGGATAAAATTAAAGAAAATATTATTTATTTGTTGCTTTTTAAGGAGATGAAATGATACACAGATAACTATTATTTGCATTGTATTAACTTAAAATATAAAGACGTCAAAACGACGTAGTTTTAATCGTTGTAAACTGTTGCATGGAAACCAAGTCTTTTGTTTTAGGTACTATGATTTAGATCTTGTGACTATCATGCATTTGATGCATGTACATGGATCTTGTTTATACTTGTATGGCATATAGACAAGGTGTTTTAAGTCCCTATGAAAACATTAAGAGTACTCATTCGTCTTGGAGAACAGCTTCAAGGAACTGGCGTAAACAGACTCTTTCATCCTTAGATCGGGATCATCGTCCATCAACCTTTACCGAAGTGCAGCGCTTGAAGTAGTCCGCTCATCATTAATAACCAGTTGATAAATTATATACGTAACCAAAAGTCAAGCGTCATCGCCACCAACACTTATTACATGTAGTTGCGGGTTCGTGAATTTATAGAAAATAGCATTTTCTGCCTAATTCCAGAAAGTTTTTCAGTACGACACTTTTCCTATCATTTGTCAGTTATTTCTAACCGCAGAATGTTGAGGTTTCCTGTGTCTTGTTATGCTCGGCAGCCCTGAACCGCATGTTTAATTTGAGCTTGGGTGATACACAAGTCAACTATAAAACTTCCAACTGTTTCTGAGATTATTAATGCATTATTTGCTTTTCATTTCTCTCAGGTTTGCAAAGGTCATAATCAGCCATTATTTAACTACACGATTAAGATTCATATTTGGCTATAGCTTTCTTTAAGAAGCTGTGGTCGAAGTCGAATTATTACTATTTACCTGAACATAATTGTTGACTTGGCTGTTGTAAGTTGTAACAAGCTCATCTTTGTTCACAATCCACTCGTCAATGATATACTTGTACACATACTTCCCTTCCTACAGAATCGTCAATAAAGAGAACACAGAATAAATATCAATGTTTGATCTCCCGGAGAATGAACAATTTTTCCGCAATTTGAATTATGATCCCACCAAACTAACATTCAGTTTGTGAAAAACTGACAACTAAAATATATAAAGTTCATACCACCAGTTTCCTTTTTAGAGTCCACAAACCATGTTCTCCGTCATAGTTTAAAGGTAATTTCGGCAACTTAGAACAAATCATTTAAATTCTTGGCCCCATCCAATTCTGGAACTGAGAAAAAGAATCAGAAAGCTAAAACTCAAGTCAAAGAGAACAATAACAATCAGAGAGAAAAATTATGATAACCTGGCCCCATCCAATTTCAAGTCCAGATATTTCCACAGAAGAAGCTTTACCTTCCTATGTCAATGTCACATCCTTCTTTCTCAATCTAGTAAGCTTCATAAATAAGACAAGAGTGATGTGAGACTGTGACCGAGATGAGTTAATAATGACTGATCAATTCAAAGATAAATGCAAAATGGCCATTAAATAACTTGCTTAAAACTACTGCAAGACGTACTCCCAAATCATTTGCATCAAAATCCCAGACAATGAGTAAAGCTTTACTTAATGTGTTCATAGATTATGTTCCTGGAAACAATTACAACGATAATGATTGAACATTGCACTTCAGTTAAAGTGTGGCTTAAACTAGAAAATTAAGATTACTTATATTCATCGGAAAGCGTAGAGTGGCTAGGAAGTACCTGATATCTGCCCGAATGTCTTGTATGGCAACAATATCAACTCCAAAATAACTTTCAATTGTAAAGGGAAAATATTATCATCATCTCACACACTTTTCGTAATTTGCCATACAAAAGTATAGTTCTGAATTTTGACATGAAATATAAAGAACTTAACATGACCAAGAAAATTATAAAGGATAGTCAATATCAGGGTTTTGTTGCAAGCAACCTTCACTCCAATTTGGCGAAGTTAATTGAAACATAAGACATTACAACACTTAAATTCTGATTGCATTAAACAGAAATTCCACAGTTATATGACATGAAATCACATGAATCAAAAACACACCGACAGATAGCACAATGAGCAGAACAAATTCAAACATAAGACATTACAACACTTAAATTCTGATTGCATTAAACAGAAATTCCACAGTTATATGACATGAAATCCGTAAACTTGTGTTACAACGAGAGTCAAATTTTCACTTTCCATTTAATTAAACAAGCTGAAGTTAATTGACTTACCAGCTCCCATGTAAACATCAGACTTTATCTCCTCCACCACAGAATCATCCGCCTCTATGGCAAATTTGGAGCCAGTAACGGCCTGTACCACATGGTTCCCATACACCAACGAACCACAGCTACATCAAATTTCTAGTTGACCCTAAGATGAACTTTCCCTTGACCCAAAACACAATCACTCTTCCATGCTTCTCGGAGCCACAACTCAAGTTTTGACGACGATACTCGGGGTCAGTCCTATCGATTCTGATTGAAGCGTTCAAGCCTGCCATTTACTAATCCAACCGAACCGATACAGCCGGTTGAACCAAAATATCAATTGGAATTTAGAAACAACATATAGAGCATCCGCAGAAGCAATTAACGATATTTTGTTTAATATCAAAAATTAAAATCAAAACAAAACAAACAACATAACGCGACCGACCCTAACTTCCGATTGAAGCGAGGATGAAGTAGCGCGGCGTCTAACTTCCCCATTCGAGTCTGAGTGAGAGTATGAGAACGTTCTCTAAGACGATCCGGACGAGATCGTGTCCGAGCTTGTTCTATCTCCTTCGGATATTTCTCTAAACCGATGCGTCCAAAATTGCCGAGAACGTTCCCAATTCGAGATGCCCTAATCTCAAGCCAGAAATTTATCTGAATCCGTGGAAATCTCAGTCGACGTTAGCCCTAGCCGATCTCGGTCAATTGTACCTGTGTTTCCTTATAGTTGCTTCAGTTTTGAGTTTCGTTTTGATTTGTCAAAATTAGGGTTTAACTGAAATCCACCACAAAGTTAGCACGGTCCCCAAAACCTGAATTTTCACAAAATATAGTAAGAGATATTTGTCTATACAGCAGTTTGTTTATGTATATTTGAAAGCGTCCATATGATTGATATGCAATGTTTTGGTAATATACTCTTTGCCGTGTTGTTTGCTTAAGCTGAGTCTAATTCTTCTTCTTATTATATAGATAAATTAGATGACAAGTCAAGACAAACATGAAGATGCGCTGCAGCAGCCTCAGGAACCAGCAGGGGCAAGTCCTCAGCCAATTAGTACGATAGAAGCAATCAAACGACGATATGAGTTGACCAAAGAGGATATCCAGACTTATCCATACGTATGGGCATCATATGGTGTTGTTTATGGTGGAATAAGCCTCTGGTTAGCCTATAGATATAAAATGCTTCGTAAGTTGGAGGATCGAGTGCGAATCAAACAAGAGATAATGCGTCAGCGAGCTAGAGAAAGAGAAGCTGCTAAAGCAGCTGGAAAAGATCCATCAGCTATCAACCCTACTGCTAGACCATCGACCAATCCTACAAGTACCAAATCCAATTAAGCCGCTTAAAAGATTCAATGCTTGTGTATTATATGTATTCGATCATTCATACAAAGACGGGTTTAATTTTCAGTAGACATTGAAATGTTTTATTCGAAATAATTGTTTTGCATGGTAACACCATTCTGATACATAATAAACTCGATTATTTCGAGTTCTTGTGACCTTAGTTTTCAAATCGTTGCGCCATGGCTCGTCGAGGTGATGTGCAAACGAAGATGGTACTGATTAGTTAGTTATAATACATGCCGTCGTGAATTTCATAATCTTGGAGAGTTATATGATCCTTGTAAATCGTATACCACTTCTGTATTCTGATCTTTCCTAAACGATCGTTCAGCACCACCTCAATCATCTTCCAAATCCCAATCCCAATTGCTTGATCGAACCACATTGTATATAAATAGATACGCGCGTGGATCGTCTTGACTCTTCCAGAAGGTGCTGCTTCCTTCTTCCATGATCCCAAGGGTATTTTCGTCACATGCAATATTTTTCTTTTCACAACTCAAAACATTACGACGTCGTACTACACGCTTTGCAATCCAGTAGGTTGGCACGTGGCTTTGAGGTGCTGATTCCATTGTTTCTTCTTCAAAGGGTAATTTCGTCCAAAATAAATTATTCTTCCTTCAAATCTCAATTCGTTACGATGTCGTATGGGTTACACAGTCTCGTAGGAATTAGGGTTAATATGTCTCCTCGCCGTCTCCGATTATACTCACTGCTGCATATGGGCCGTGATATGGAGGCTATCGGTGATCGTGTAGAAGTTGTTGTTAACTCTGGTGAGGTGAAGAAGGTCAAGAAGAGGAAGGAAGATAGAAAGCATGGAGTTTTGGATGGGAACATTTTGATGGGATCTGTGGAAATTGAAACTAGTGTTGAAAAGAAAAGGAAGAAAAAAAGGCATGGAATTCCATCTGAACATGTTGATGATGATTCTATGAATACGTTGAGCTCTCCGAAAATTCACAATAGTGTTGAGAAAAAGAACAAGAAGAAGAAGAGAAGGGAAACTGATAATGATTGTGCTTCTGCGGATGTTAGGACGGAAACTAAAAGTGTGACAGCCTCTGCGGAAGATGATGTTAGTGCTATCAAGAAGAAGAAGAAAAAGAAGAAAAATGATAAGAATTGTGAGGTTTCTAAGCATATTGCTTCTGAAGATGCTCAGTTGAAAACTGATAAGGTGATGGAGTGGGATAATTCTAAAGAGCATTCTAGTGTGAATAAGAGGACGAAGAAAATTGGTGAAATTGGCAATGGCGTTGCATCGGAAGATATGCCATCTGAGAAAGTTGGTAGCGGTGCTAAAAAGGGACAATCACAGGGAATTTCAAGTTCTGCTGCATCTGAAAATATTCAGACTGTTGATGCCGATATAGGTACTGATTGTAAAAAGAAAGATAAGCGTAAGAAAAAAAAGGTGCTTTCCAAGAATATTGATGGTCATTCAGTGGAAAAGGTAGATGAAAAGAAAGGTTAAGTCATTGAAGAAGAGGAAAAGAGATGTGGAAGCCGCTGATTCTTCTGAAAAGACCAATTCTGAAAGAAAGAGGGTAAGATTTTCTGACAATGTGGAAGTTTTCACTTTTCCAAAACATTTGAAATATCGGAAGCTCAGCAGTGAAGGTGATGTAGTACAAGGCAAACGATAGACAGCTTAAGAAGATGCGAAGATAATGCAAGCTATAGATGACTATATTGTGGAGCATGGCTTAGCTAAAAATGTTTGAGGATAAGGATTCAAATGAGAATTGAAAAATGCCAGGAAGATGGTTATGAATGCAAGGAACACTCCAAACTGAAAGGTTGCTAAAGATATCAAGTCTTGCTATTTCCATGGAGAACACTTGAGAGAATTTATCAAAGAGCTCATCTTATTTATGAAAGAGCAGAAGATCGAAAGTGGAGTAAGGAAGAGATTGACATGATTTTCAGCTTCCATGAGAAAAATGGGCCTAAATGGAGGGAACTAGGGGATTTTCTCGGCAAAAGCAGGAAACATGTAAAGGATGCATATCGCAGAAACAAACTTAGTGGTGAAAAAAAGGGAGCTTGGACGCAAGTTGAGTATCAAAAGTTGTTTGATCTGGTTAATCACGATATTATCCTAAAAGCTGTACAAGAAAAGAAGGTCAAACATGGTATGTTGCGAGACAATATTGCATGGGGAGCAATATCTGAGGCAATAGGAACTCGTGCCAGCCCCACTTGTTGTAACAAATGGTATTACCAGTTATGTTCATCTATGGTAGTTGAAGGTAAATGGTCGGATACCGATGACTATAAACTTGTGGATGCCCTCTATAATCAGGATGCTTGCTGCATTGAAGATGTGGAGTGGGACAGTTTACTGGAGCACAAATCCGGTGACTTGTGTAGAAGGAGGTGGGATAAAACGGCTCGAAATTTGGGTGAGTATAGACAGAAACCATTTCTAGAGCAAGTAGAAGTCCTCCATCAGAGATATGATCGGGAATTGGTAGAAGCTAGGGAGGCTTATGAAAAGAAGGATCCAGTTGATGTGTAGATGTCACTCGTCTTTCACCATTACTCGAGGCAGATTTATAGAACCATGCTCTGTTTATGAAATAAGCCAGATGGTTCTGAAACAATGCCATTTTCTTTTACTCTCTGATGTGCAATTATAAGTAAACACAACCGTAGCATCTGATTACTTGTCTGAATGTGCGATTGGATGATGCGAGATGGCTAATTTGTGTAGACGCACAATCACTGAATGTTTCAAATATACAATATGGATAGAAAGATTGCAGGGACTAATAGTTTTCAACTTAAAAAAAAGAGTCTCCAACTTGAAGTTAACAATATTGATGAAATGGGATTTCCTATATCACACAAAATGCAAACAATATTTCGAGACCAACTCTTGGTGCAGATGCATGACTGAGTAGTTTTATTGAGTAACGTTCTTTAATGGTGAACGATTTCCATCGTGCAACCCAAGAACATGGTGCCTATTATGTAGATGCATCCAAGTCCATCTCTGCATCAGGACCAGGATGGCCATTGTAGCTCTCATACTCAAAATCTTCATCTTTTGCTTCCATTGTTTTCCCATAGACAAATGATTTTGTTCCCATTGTAGTGAATGACATTAATCCAAATTCTCTAGCCGTCTTTATCTCCCTGGCAATTTTTCTTTGGGCTTTTGCGCTGATTTTGGTCTACAGTTGAAGAGGAACAGAAAAGCTTAAAGAAATAACACCCGACAGATACGATTCACTAGGTACAACATCTGATACCTGTTTCCTTTTGAAGATAAGTCCTGCCTCAGTTAAGAAGTTGGAAAGAAATCTAACGTTCTGCAAATAATGAAAATAGATGAATTAAGTACACATACCACAGTGGCAACCTCATGGGAGGCAAGACTAGAAAGAAAGTCGGCAAGGATAAAAAATGATCTCTGTCACATATTATAGATTAGCATCTCCATGCACCACAATTCAGCACAATACATGCACTTAAAATATGAAGTACCATCTCAACTCTGTTACTCAATAGAATTACACTCTGCCAGTACAGACAATTAAACATAATTCCAATTCTTACCCTGAAATCAGCCTTTTCTAAAACCTCTTCAGTGGTTACTTCAAATCCTGCTCTTCTACCGAATTTTCGCATCCCTGGTTCTGTGAGATCAAGATCCTGCATAAAACCATGAGACAACAGGTAAGTATCAAAGTTTGTGGTAGACTGTAAGGTGTAATGAGTAATAGAAAATGTTATAGCAGCGCTGTCATTCACATAAGCTGAATACAAACCAATAATGGTGGTCTGTGCGCTGTGGAGCACATAAAATGTAAATCAAATATCTATCACTACATCACACCCATCACAAAGTTGTAGACTTTCACGCCTTTTTACCAAATTTTCACACCTTAACATGGGGCTCGTATACAAGCAAATTCAAACTTCAACATGTAGCCTAATACAAGCAAATTGTAATAAACTACATGATAATTTTTCTATGATACAGTTTCAGGCTTGAGAAATATTTTTGTCAATGAAAGAGGAGAAAGGGACACATTCATATAATTTAAATTAAATGTTGTTCTTCATGTCTTATTTGCAAATTGTATATAAGCCAATCGGTAGTAAGACTATATATCAATTAGTTGGCCAGTGAACAATCAATATTTTGCAATCAACGAGACAAAACACCAACTGGTTAGCGTCTACAAAAACGGATGATCAGCGTACCTTAATTTCATATGTACTCACAGGCCTAAATAATATATCAGGCCTAAACGCATAGTCATCATCCAATATCTCATCAGGATTGAATTTAAAGTAAGTAGTAGCTTTCTTCAACTTCCCATCCATTCCATCGGACAACGTATTGAAGTCGTCATCTAAACCTTTTAGGGTATCAGATCGATATTCATTTTTTAAGCTGGAACTGGGACTGTATTTGTCACGGGCTTTCTCCAGTCTATCAAGGTTCTCATAAAAAGCATTAGTAGAAGGGTTATTTCCAGAAAGTCCACCAAATATCCGCCTTTCGAAATCATCAGTATTCTCAGATGCATTGTTACTTCGGTTCTCACCGTTGTTGAAGCCTGTAAGGAATATCACAATGTCACAGTGATCATTCATCAATTAGTCTGAGCAATATATTTAAACCCATTCAAATTATAGTCAACCAAAGGCTCGCATTACAAAAAAACACTATCTAGAATAGACTGAAAATTTAAGAAAAGACAAATGTTTTTTCTGGTAAGGGAAGGAGAAATGATAAATGATAAATTACCAAAAGGACTGCTGATAGAAAATGTCCTCACAATCTGCCTCTGGCTTGCCTGTCTTTGATAGACAAACCCAAAGGTGCCTTGGAGAGTCTCATCACTCCAATAACTAAATGGAAATCAAAACCCAAAAATGGAATCTCATTAGTAGTGTTTAAAATAAACTAGCAAGCTAAGAAATATAGAGTGAACCATGAAAGCCGTCAGCCGAGCAAAAATGATCATGTAAAAGCAGACTACAACATCTCTAGAGATGTTGACACAAGCTAACCAGCTTAACCAAATCCATGTATATTAACATGCACCAGCTAACCAGCTTAATGTTTGTCTAACTCTTATATGCTCATAAACTCAGCTCAACTCTATTCAGTCATTTTATCAAACAGTAGGTGTGCATAAATCCATTTTCCTTAATCATCAATTATCCAACTAATTCTACTCAGACCCAAAAACCCTCATGTAAATTGAGGCAAATACAGATCAAAGATGCACACATACAGCTAGTCTCAATCAAAAACCTCATTATACCACCCAGATATCAAACTAGCTTACTAGTAAATCAAATAAGCCTGATGGAATTGTGGAAAAATTTAGACCTTCGCCT
This sequence comes from Sedum album, assembly GCA_006409495.1. NCBI lineage: Eukaryota > Viridiplantae > Streptophyta > Magnoliopsida > Saxifragales > Crassulaceae > Sedum > Sedum album. The sequence goes on from QZGG01003159.1 coordinate 11,633, forward strand.
CCTGTAACAGCTGTAAATGTGCCGTACTGAAAGCTCTGTCAAGTACAACTGAAAAAAATAACCGGCAACACTCGGCTGACCTTCCTCCGTCTATGACAATTTCAGATTCGGAGCAACTTATTGGGCTTTCACGGACCTGCTGACAAACAAAGAAAAACGGCCCAAAAAAGCCCATTTATACTCCGTCCACCGCCGACCGTAACCGAAGCCCTAATCGGAGCCACCGTTCGCATAAACCCTACCAAAACCCTTCGTTTTATTTTCATAACTCCGTTCTCACTCCTCGCTCCACATGACATGAGACAACATGGTTGGAGTGTTACGGAGGTGGTGACGTGGTGTTACCGCAATTCTACGCTATATCGGAGCTCTGGATGTGTCGTCGATGCTCTCCACTCGAAATTGGAACAATTTAGGATTTTCAATTCGAATTACCTAATTAGTCGCTAAAGGATTTAATCATGCTTTTGTTGTTCTTAAATTACCCCTAGCGATTTAATTATAATTTATTTATTCCCTATTTGGCAGCTAATTAATGAATTTTTGTTATTAATCTGGATCGTCGATCTATATGTTTGAATGGTCCATATTAGTGTATATTGTATACACTTAAAGAACTTTATACAGGATCTCTCCCCTTAAAAGTAAGAGCCAAATAATTGTGAGATATGTGCAAATACTATTCAAAATAAACAACAAGATAATCAACACTATGTATTTGATAGAATCATTTAATCAATACAAATTTGATTACGAAACCAAAAAAACTTTCACAAAATGAATCTCTCCATTTCATTTTTCTTACCCAGTTTACCCATTCCATCATCTACTATTTATATTAAAATTCATTTACAATGGACGATTAAGATTAATTTCATCCTACAATCCACAGCACACCTTTAGAACTATCATAATATCTCCTTCACAATGCCACACTCGTCGACACTTCTGTTAACTCTAAAAGTTTCTTCCTCTTTGTAACTTTAACTTAGCTTGTACTAAGCTAATGTTTAATTGCTTAGGCCCAGTTAAGAAGATACAAAATATCCATGACATAAACACAGTAATTAAATAAGCAGCATTAGATAAGGTATGATGTAGACTGAGTTTGTAACTTGTAAGATAAGTATATGCAGCCATTTTTCATATTCATTAAATATACTAACTACCCTTGAACAGAGTATATGTCAAAGAGATCACATAGGTAGACTGATTCTATCAAATCAACAATATGGGAAGGAAACAAACGAAGAAATATAAAACCAAGTAAAAATAGCAAAGATATTCAGCATATGAAAACATATATATATTTACACGAAAAAGCTGCTCACGAACAAACAATATTCTGACATTTCCTCTCTGTTTATCTGGAATGCATATACATGTTACCTACTAATGATACATACCACAATACCTCGACACGCAAATTAGGATGACTCAACCGAATCAGTCAAATGAAACATATACATTCATAAACTCATCAGTTAAAATTCAAATCTACCTATCAAATTACGATGACTTAACACCATTTGAGAAATCCAAAATACTTGAATCAAGCACCATATCATCAAATCACTTAGCTAAAAACGCTGATTCTAAATCTACATGCTAAGAAAGTATAAATAAAGACGCATATACCTTCAGATCAGCAACCGGATGTCAAAACGGAAGGACTCGTCGTCGATTTGGGGTTTAGGGTTCAAGCAGGTGACTCCGAGTTGCGAACGAAATGATTCGCTTAGTTAATGGGCTTGTGACTGGGCCAGCTTAATAGAAACCCAAATAGATTGTTACTGTCACGGTCGATGAATTGGTTTGGTTGTGAAGCTGATCGGAACGGGAGGCTCGATTCATGTAGTTTTTTGTAATTGAAACAGTTAATGTTGTTAAGTGTATGATTCACTTGTTGTTAGTGATTTTGGTATGTTTTGATTGTTTGGTGTAATGTTGATTGCAGCTAAATTAGTTGGCAGAGTTTTGGATGTGAGATATGGAGAGTGACTATTTCCAAGCCATTGAATGGATACTTGCAACGTTTACGTATTGCAATGTTGTGTTACTGCTAACTGGTTTCCATCCTGCAATTGTAACCTTGAACAACATTTATAAGGTCAGTACCCGTACCTCTCATATTCTGATAGGGTATACGGAAAAAGTGATTGTGTTGTAACTCTCTCTGCATCTTTTGTTATGTGCTGATTGGTATGCTCTAATCGTATTCTTGCCTTTTGTTTTGTGAGTTGAAAGTATATAACTGAACATGAATTAGCTTGTCTCAATAATCAGAGTCATTTCTCGTGTGAGTACATTATATTTGCATCTAGTTCATACTAGTCAAATATGTGATATTTTGTTGTTTCTAAAGGCATTTGCATCCCAAGATTAACATCTTCAGGTCCGAACTCCGAACCATATCTGATTGAGTGTGCATAAGCTAAAATATATTATGCAGTTTATCACATGGGTGATTTTCTTCCTTGTTCATCTGGGTTGGCAAGTTTTCCTTGCATCCATGTCTTGAGCATTAGTAGTGATGCCTTTGGTTGATCCATCGGGACCATGTGCCCAGCATCATGGACCTGTTTTCATCGTTAACCAAATTGAGTTAATTTCTTGGTGAAATTCCCGTAATCAGGATAGGGCCAGAGAGAGTTAGAAGTCCAGTGAAATAGAAAACATGTTGAGACAGAAATATAGAAATTTATACAAGGATATAAGAGTGACCTTTAGGAAAAGTAAGAGGCCCGTGATTCTTAAGTTGGCCGGCTTCTCTGCCATCAACCGAAAACTGAACTGTTGGAGATGCTTTGAAATCTTTCTGTCCAGACCACTCCATAGCATGCACCCACCTTGAATTCCCTATTTAATTTAGATAGTGTTGTTAAGACATCACCGACATTCTTTAATAGTTCACAGATCTTGTAAAATAGAATCAAGTCTGAGAAATACCCAGCCAGTTGCAAATCAAGTCATACTCCCCAGCGTAGATAAGCAAATTGATACCATCCTCTAATAGGGCTGGGATGCCCACTTCAAGATTTCTCATCCAGTCAACCACCATTGCCTCATACACAGTTGAGCTACACGAAACAAAGTCTAAATCTCCCACCCCGAGTGAATCCCTGACTGATTTAAGGTTTAAGAACTTTTCCATGTTGGAGAAGTCATAGCATAAATCTCCCTCACATTGCTTTCTTATATCATAGTACTGCGATTGCAAAAGGATAAGAGTTATTAGGAAAGTCTATGTGTATAGAGTGACAAACAACCTTATATGTTCCATAAAAAAGTGAGAAGCTATAGAGGCTTCTCATTAGTTTCCCCTTACATTTACACCGCCAGCAATCTGCATGATGTTGTTGAATATGTTGGTACAAACAACATATGCCGCCATGCATGAGTCTGATCCATCTGTGCCTGATATGAGAGTCGCACAATGAAATCACAAATAATAACTGTAAGTGACGGCGTGACGCCAACAGAGGCTTTCGAAAGCATTACTTAATGGATAATAAATTTCCGTTATAGGCCAGAGGTACTTCTAAATGGGAATAGTGGCAATAATAACTGTAAGTATGACGGCGTGACGCCAACAGAGGCTTTCGAAAACATTACTTAATGGATAATAAATTTCTGTTATAGGCCAGAGGTACTTCTAAATGGGAATAGTGGTTTTTTATAGAGAAAAACTTGCCGCAAAGTTTGATAGCATTCACGCAAGCTGGAAGTGCTTTATTTAGTTTTTTGTAATCTGAAGTTGAAATAAGCTTGTGGTCCAATGCATAATCTGTATATGCTGGGTATTGAATTTTTGGGTCTGTTAGTCTATTTCCAATAGCGAATCCCTGTATAGTAGTTGATCAGTATTTGAAATCATTGGCGGAACTATGAAAGTTTCAGTAGATCTCAGCTATATACCTTGAGGTTTATATGGATTCCTTCTTTAGCTTTGTTTCCTTGGTGAACCCTAGTGGCAAAAGCTGGAATATAGTGTCCTGCGTATTACTCTCCGGTGATATAGAAGTCATTTTTAGCGTACTGTGGATGCTCTTTGAAGAAAGCCTAGAAAATTGATAGGCCGGTTTATTTTATTGAATGTGATAGATGGTTGTGGCTTTCTGCATTTTTTGTGAAATGAAAAATTGAAATTAATGTAACTGTAGTAATAGTATGCTGATGGAAATGACGATGGAAAACTCAAAGCTTTGTTTTTTTGCTGGGTATCTGATGGTATAATTTGTTTTTTACCTGCAGGAAGTCGTACAAGTCATTACTAACACCCTTCTCATTGTGGCGAATATCTTTTTCATCTGAAGTATAGCTGAACCCAGTGCCAATAGGTTGATCGAAAAATAAAAGGTTAGACACCTGCAAGATTTGTGGGCAAATTTACTATAAAAAATCATTGGTCTTGTTGAGAATGTTGTATGTGCCATGGAGAGGAAGTAATTACCTTGTCCCAACCGTATTCATTCCATTCTAGTGACAAATTCTTAGCAATGTGAAAAGGGCCATTCTCATAGAACACGGCAAGGTCACTGCTACATCCTGGTCCTCCGGTTAACCATATAACAACTGGGTCATCCTTCTTGCCACATGACTCAGAAAAGAAGTAGAACATGCTGCATAATGTGTTTAACAGCTAAATTTATCTGTACAATAATAACAGTTGTATTGTAGGACTAAATTCTAGGACATTGATGGAAACTGTGGTCTAGTTTTCATTTTCATGTAGGGATACTATACAATATAGATATCCCATTCCTATCGTTTAGTTCATACTACAAAAAAGTGTGATTTTTATGTTCTTCAGAACTGTTATATTGTCATGTTACCATACAGAAACTTCATTTATCGATTTGTGAGGATAAAATGTAAAATACTAGCTATCACCAATTCACCATTGCTGACAATTTTGTTGTTATTTTTGTTTACTAATTTTAAACCTTGTAAATACGAATACTAGAAATCAATAGCTTAACCATATTCTGTACGTTTTACCTTGCAGCTTGAGAATGTGGAAGCCTGTAATAACCAGCATGGTGACCAAGGTCGTCTACAGAAGGTCCATTACCAAAATGAAGAATATCACTAAGAATTCTGTGCATGGTAACGTAACATATTAGTCACAGGTTGAGAAGGAGCAAGCTTGGCCACTTTGTGAAGTTTTACAACATATGCAGTTTCAAAGTGAAGAAGATCTTTATGGGCCTTAACCTGCACCATACCAAACCTCAGATTACTTATGTGTCATAATCAAATGCCACAACCGATGCAACCAAAATGTAACAAAAGCAAAGGGCTCACATCATTATATAACTTGGACGTAGTCACCGGTTGAATGAAGCTCGTATACCTGGTAAAATAATCAAACATATGAGCAAACACATGAAGTATGTCACTAGGTATAACATAGCAGACATATGTATAAAGCTCATAGTGTTTTCAGTAAACTACACAGCAATGTGATCCTAGAAACCCAGGATGTGTTACATTCTTGAAGCAATCAGTGGAATAATAATTTCACTCACTACACCATTTTGACACTAATACGACAGATTATACGATGTTGGGTTTGTAGCTGTGTCTTAAGAGCCTAAGTGACAAGATGTACACGTCGCTTAAAATTGTGTGGCATTGGAAGTCCTATACGACGGTACTGATACGACAGGAAAACGATGTTACTTAAGTAAACTTTTGCGACACAATGTAAATCAACAACCATGTCCAGTCGCTTTAGTTGTCCTATGTGACGAGGCTCTTGTAACAAACGTGTTTCTGTCACTTAAGTGTAACATTAAATGCAAAGTATGTTTGGTCTTTTGTGTTCTATAAACTTTTATATTAATTTGTATATATACATATGATGATGATTATGATTATCTTTATAGAGTTGTTGCATAAACCTTATCGAAGCAAGATATCTTATGGCACGACTGGTGACATGTTGCATAAACTCTACCCTGAACCTTGAACCCTGAACCCCGAACCCTAAACCTTGAACCTTGAACCTTGAACCCCGAACCCTAAACCTTGAACCTTGAACCTTGAACCCTGAACCCCGAACCCTAAACCTTGAACCCTATAACCCCGAACCCTAAACCCTGAACCATGAACTCTGAACCCTGAACCTTAAACCCTGAACCATGAACTCTGAACCCTAAACCTTAAACCATAAACTCTAATTCATAAATCCAAACAAAACAAAACATATTGGAATAACTTTGGTTACACCTGATTTTTCAATTGAACTAGTCAGTTACGATAAAGAAGTTAAATTGAATTTGCATATTTGAAATAATTGCTTGAGATAATGATAAGTAGAGAATAAGTCAAATCACTCCAAACTACCAAAGTGATACAAATAAGTTTAAAAAAAGGAAGAAATAAGGGTAAAGTAAATGATAGCAAATTAAGTCGATGAACTATGCGGGTTGGCGGTTACAATGGGGATGATCAATGTAGTTGTTTCATTGTTGCTATGGAAATTTGGATAGAAACTCATTCAAGCAAAATCACTTCTCTATTGTAAATAATTTAAATTAATCATTTTTGCATTCAGACAAGGTAAATTTCAAACTTATTAAATAAATAAACAAGCCAAAAATCATTCAGACTTACAAATTTGCATTTCATAAATAATATCATTTTTAGCCTAAAATTGTATATATTCATACTTTTGTCAACAAATCATTTTTATAAGTAAATTCTTAGCCTGAATTTAAACACTTATAATTTTTAACTACATTCTTATTTTTACATTAGATTAATGTAGTTATGAAAAATTAATAAATTATAGTGTTTGGAGGCAAAGTTTTCTATGTTTTGTTATCAAATATTTGGAGGGAAAATGAAAATTTTAAGGGGTAAAACTGAAAATTTTAAGGGGGTAAAAATGAAAATAAACAATTGAGTTCAGCTAGTTGCTAGTAAAACCCTAGCCGCTCAAGAATGAAGACAGACGTAGATGAGAGTCTGAGACTTCAAACTTTCTTAGTTTCAAAAGTCGATTCATATCATCGACTTTGTGTTCTACATCTCCCAAACTTTTTGATCTGCCTCTTCTAATGGATCTATTTTGAAGTCTTTGTTTTTTGCTTTTTTGAGCTCTTCGTAATTGCTCTCATCACGGACTCCGCTGTGGGAGGTTGAGCATTGAGATTTCGGTGGCGGAGAGTGATGGAGAGATGGTGGAAGAGAAATCTAGTGCCTTGATGCAAACTTTGACACTTCGTTCAATGTTTGATTTGTGTTATTTGTCCAACTTTTGCTTGAACGCCTACAACAACATTTGTTCAACTGTGCTAATTTTGTTCATGTGAGGTTTAAATCTTTACAGGAGGCCTAAAATCAAAACCTTCCGGATCCACCTTGCCTCAAGTCATAGCCTTTCCTATGCTGCTTTCACCATCTTCTAAAGAGCCATTCCCACATGCTCTAAACAAGGCTTACACTGGTTAGTAGATTCAACTTAACTCTACTAAGCTTGTACTCATATTCTGCTCACTAATAAACTTTTCATTTTCCATCATTGACATTCAGTTAAACTTGTTCGCATATTTAGCTTTGAAATTTTGTTTTTGTAGCTTACACTTGGTGGCTTAAGGGGTGTTGGAGGCTTCATGTGCTATGTTCTCAGGCCACTGAAAGCTATCAAAGACAAATGAGAACATGCTTCAAGACATTAGAGAACAATTAAAGTCCTTGCACGCAAAGCCGCAGCTTCTGCTGCTACCACCCTTTGCGTTTCATATCAAGCCATTTGATTCTAATTCAGAACTCTGTATTTTGAATTTTATAATTTTGTTATGTACTCTAGGAGTAGGATGTTTGGATAATAAATTGTGTATTAAATTATTTGATTTACAACAATGATTAATGTTGTGTTAGTTTCAATCTATATAAACAGCATATTTTTAATGTTGCATAATGAGTAAAATGGTGTAGGCATTGCCATTAGGCCCTGGGCCGAAAAAAGCCTATGGGCCGGCCCGAAGCCCATCCAAGCCCAGTCCTGTCGAGCTCATCCAAAGCCCGATCGAAGCCCAGCCCTATATCGGATAGGCCGGGCTTGGGCTTCATTCTCGGGCTTTGGGCCCGGCCCACCGGCCCGACCTATTGGTCCATCTCGCAAAGCCCGACCTTACCGTACTAATATTTCGAACAATGGAATAGTGGAATAAATATAAAAAAGTCATACTATATAATATATTTTACAAACTCTTTAAATTCAACATTTATATGAATTTATTTGTATATTCTTATTTTCTAAATTAATATTTTTTCTATTGAAGTCGTATTATCTCAATATATTTAAAGATATATTCATTTGTTCTCTGAACTTTATCTGATTATGTTATAATAAACCTTAAAAATACAATAAAAATGAGTTAAAAAATAATGTGACATAAAAAATATCTTTTTAAAATTGTATTTCAATTATTATGTATTTTTTATTATTTTTTATTATTTAAAAATTATATTTTAATTAAAATTTGAAATTTGAACGGGCTTGTGGGCTGGGCTCGGGCTTCATTATTTTTACCAAGCCCGGCCCGGCCCGATGAATAGTGATAGGCCATAAATATTAGGGCCGGGCCGGGCTCGGGCTTCATGTTTTGGGCCGGGCCGGGCTGGGCCGGGCCGAATGGCATTGCCTAAAATGGTGTAGTGAATGAACAAAATATTTTAATTTCAAAATGTCTTTTAAGTATATTACGACGACGTTAATGTATAGTCGTATAGCAGCATAGCAACACAAAACCAACGTGACAGCAAATAGGACGTCTCGAAATTTTACGACAATTCTTAAGGCCTGCTGTGGCATAAGAACGAAACTACGTAGCAAATGCGACATAACCTATACGATGGATATTTGGTCGTATAGGATGTAAGCGACAGTTTTTAGTCTTAAGCGACAACTAATGTTCAGTCGCATTAGTGTCATAATGGCGTAGTGACTGTGCATTACAGAAAAAGCAAGACAAGTAAATTACTGAGATAAATTTAATAAGAGAAGTGTTATATGAACAAGAATACGAACATGGACGGAATAGAGATCCCATCGCTCCATCAAGGCATTCAGGCGACAGTTCACTGTCACCAAATGACCCTAGCAACTCACTGACCTGAAAACATGTTGGCAAAAGAAGACAATGTTACAAAGGGCGCACTTGAGACACGTGCATATAGGCAAAACTCATGAATTGCTCAAGTCAGTATTAAACCAGGTACAGAATATATTTTCAGCCTGAAACTTAAATCTAGGTGGTTCCTCAAAGTTTACAAGATAAGTTTATTTTAAATAAGACACACTGGGGCTTTTGTTGTTAGCAATATAGAAAAACACAAAATTCAGTCTGACTTGCTCAGTGTAGATAACGCAAAAACAGAATAGCAGAACAAAAGATATGCACAGAAACATCGAGGAGACTTACATGAAGTGTCACAAGAGCATTAGGGTTTTTCTCCGGTACTGCATACACTTTTATATTTCGCTTAGTTTCATCTGCTGCCTGTGAGTTAGGAAATATGGATAAGATGCAATGATTGGAAGAAACAATAACTGAAGTGAAATAAGTTCTGCAACGGTATTTGGTGTACCTGCAATGCTGCTCTAACGAGAGGTCCACGCCCAGCCCCAACAACCATCAATACCTAATCAGAATATGTAACTAGATGGCACATTTCATGAATAGTCTATCACATGCTTGATGAATTTGAACCTCATAATCTCAGTTACCGTAGTTGTAAGAGATGCTTTCTGATCTGGGACTCTATCTACCAAGGCTTTGGATATAGCGATTCGATACTGGACAAAAATGTAATGAAAATATCAAAATCAGTCCAATAAAATTTCATACATCACACAGACGCAATTAGAATCAGTTATTTCACATGGCTTTGGCTCCGTGATTCATTATAATCGCATCACTTTAATTCATCTAAAACTAGTACTCGCTGCACAGTTCAGACTGTGCGTAAGCGTTTGGAAATATACAATTTTTGATGACATTATGAGTAGTTGAAATATATTGTAATTGTTATTCTGACTTATCAAGCCATAGACCCGATCTCTGCGTCCCCACAAATACACTAAGAGGGAGATTAATAGGGAGATTAACATAGTCAAACGGCATCGTTTCCATATGCTAAAGTTGTGTCAGAATTCGGATGATCAACCATAACGCTTTTAGCTATATAAAAAATGTACATTTAAAATCATTTGAATATTGAAATGATAGCTTGAATTAGAAAAACCAAGTCGATATTTTCTAAAAGAACTCAAAGCTGAAAATTTCAATATGAAGAAACAGCAGCAAAATGAATTGCTTTTTTGAACAATGAAGTGTTGGTAAATGGCATATGTTACAAAGCATAGAAGTTTTAGTAGCATTTTCATCGGCTCTAGCAGGCTTTACTGGTGTGGTGGCTTGCATCAGCTCGTCAAGCACTGTATAACTGTTTTGTGTCTATATAACTTCCTGAGAGAAATAAAAGCTGATATGCTTTATTGGTTGAACTGAGCATGCAGCCATGTTTTGAGTTCGAGAAGTGTTATTTCCTTGTAAGGGGGTCTCGGCTGAGTCCATGCTTTTTTAAGGTTCTGATGTAGTTTCGCATCAGACTGAATTTGTTGCTGCCAAGATTGTAGAAATAGTCCCATGTGTAGATTCCAGTTTTATGCAAGTCATCGAAGATTAACCTAGCATTCATGAAATAAAGAATGAAATACTTCAAAAATTGATGTGGAAGGAGAAATCCCTAGATGATGGGAAGGCTTATAAAAGCACCTTACCCCGTAGTTCCCTACAGGTTCGGCCGACATGATTCCTACATGACGACGCCCAAAATAACCTGTGATGGAAAATATCAACTTCAGAAGACCGGAAATTGCAATGTGCATTTACGACATTTAATGATTTATCTTGAAAAACAAAAGAATTAAACTTGAGTAAGCCATACAGATGGAGTTTTACCTTTTCCCCTCCAACTGATCGAATCTTGCTGTCAGCAGCTGGACTATAAATGCGAAGAAACTCAGCTGACAAATTGAACACTTCGCCATTGTTAAAACCTACCTCAACCTAAACCGAGAGTATCCAACCAAACAAATATGCATACAAAAAAATTAAGTAACAAATCAAACATTAACAGTTCACCGTCATTTAGAATTGATCAAAATGATGATGGTTATTCCATAAATATCTAAGTGACCAAGTTCGTAGGCAACAATGATAATGTATTTCTAAATAACTATGAACTATACCTCCCCTTTACCTTCTTCTGAGGAGCAGACTGGCCACTTTTAGCGAAATGTGCAAATATCTCAGTTTGCTGAAGAAGATACTTTAATCTCCCCTTCCCTTTATTGTTCTAACATAACATAGTATCACCATTAGTATCACAGCCAGTCATTCTGTACAGCACTGAATATCATTTTCAAAAGAAGATAAAACACATACCATATCCGCGTCAATCGATGCATTCTGGTTACCCAGGATCTCCTGAATCTTTTTCCTTTTCATCGCCTCCATTTGCTTCGACCTCGCCTTCTCTCGTCTACTTATTTCATCAGAGGACTGGGGCTTGGCGGATCTGGCCATGGTCGGGAAAACGCTTATGGTGTGTTCACTTCGTCGGAATGGAATCACTTGGAATGGAATGAAAGGATGAATCTAAAATGAAACTATGTCCAAATTCATCATTCCATTCCCACGAAATACATTCCATTCCGGCGAAGTGAACACACTATTAGGGTTTTGGAGAAGAGGCGTTGCGTTGGTCTTCGGAAAAGCGATTCGAAGAATGAGAGAAGAAATTGTGAGAACAAACATCGCGGTTCGTCAGACGGTTGAGAGGGAGGCGACGGTTTGAGAGAAACCGTCAAATGGTACTCCGGCCATTCTTAATAGGGAGATATGGAAGCTAATATAAAAGTATAATTAATATGCACACAACTCTTCTATTAATCAAGAACATGAGAAATAGTATATAAGTGTTCAAAGAGGTTATAATATTAAAGTAATCCGTTATTTTGACATGCACCTGTCAATATTTGACAGTGTCTTTCTCAAATGTTTCATATGTCTGGGCCTCCAGATTATCCATAAGTGGCTGAGTAATTGAAACAGTGAGCACAAATATAGTTAATTCAGGCAAATAGACTCATGTAATAGTATTAGATGTCAGAATCCAAGAGCTTACCTGCAAGGGAGACTGTAAGAAATCTCTGTACCCAATCTGGCATTACAGTGAAAATATTCATACAAAATTAGAAATAAATGAAAGCCTATCCGTGGTTGATGTGTGTTTAAAGCTGTAGAGGATAAGGTGGACTGGAGAGCAACCTCAAAACGTTCTTGTTCAGGAAGTGGGTCCATCCGTTGATAAAGATAACCAACATAATCCAAATACGACTTGAGTGGATGCTTCTCCACACCTAAATAATGAATGATTCAACTAGTTAATTCTTTTAATTCTAAACATTTCGAAATCAGATAAACTTAGGGAACTGTACCATCAGAGTGATCAGTAGATTTGAAAGAGCTCCCTGACATTTGCTCTCCAATCCAGCGCCCAAGAGAGTTTGCCGACGGCAGCGAACTCCTAAATGAATATCATGAGCAAAGAAAAAGTGATACACTGCTCAGAAGAACACTTATTTTTATGAAGCTGCTAGACTGAATAGAATTCCTCTAGGTAAGCAGCATTTTTCTCATTGAGCCATGATGGTAGCTTAAGCTTCTTTTTGTTACGAAATAAGCTTCAATCAATCAACAAACAAAAAACAGCTTCTTTTAGTCCAACGGCAGGGGATAATATTTGAATTGAAAGCAAACCATATAAGCAGCATTTTTCTCATTTTTATTGAGCCATGATGGTAGCTTAAGCTTCTATTTGTTACAAAATAAGCTTCAATCAATCAACAAAAAAAAAACGAAAAGAGGAAGCAGCAAGTTTCATTTCTTTAGGGACATGAAATCCACTTGATTGACAATATAGTAAAAGAAACTTACAATACTTCAAGGGCAACTGATAACTGACTGTGATGTTCACATACAAACCAAAGCTGAATATTGACAAGATGTAATTGAACGAATCAGAATTGCAAAAAGGTAACCAGGGGACACAAGATAAGAATTACAAGTACCTGCATGTTGTTACAAGTACCTGCATCTAGGACGTTTGATAAGGCACTTTTGTATGCTGTTTTAAGTCCTTTGCACTGCTTAGAATTCTAAAATATTTAGTATAAGATTACGCTTTTGGTGTAGTTTTGTATCTCAGGTTTATCAGAAGAGTTAGAACAAAAGTGCAACAAGAAGGCTGAATCTCAGAACAAAGAACAACAAAGTTGACGAGAGCTGGAAATTAACGAGCGCGAGAAGTGTGGCGCGCGAGTACTTAGTCGCGCAGAGTAGAGCAGCGATGACGTCAGCAATCAGCGATGACGTCAGCAATCATAGTGATGAATATGAACCGAGCTCATCTCTGTTTCTGTTAAACACTTTCGTAACTGCATTCTGTCGCGCGCCAGTGTTACGTGCGCACCTGTTTTTTCACTTTACTTGTTAACTCGCAACCCCCAATCTTTACTTTGTAGACAAAAGACGACTTCTCACCGTTCCCTGTGGATTCGACCCCAACTTATCCTTACTATACTAAGGAGGAGATTCGAGATAAATTTGCAGCACATAACGACGTACCGTCAAGTTTTGGCGCCGTTGCAGGGGAACTCGCTAGAGAAGTTTTCTTTTCTTTTTCTTTTTGTTATTTATTTTGTTATTTACTTTCTGTTTTTATATAAAAATCCAAAAATAATTAGTTACGTTTAATTTAGTTGTTGTTTTTGTTTTGTATGGAAAATAGTGGTGAAAACAGCGTAATCGGAAGACGCATAGAGACACCAGACGCGCCAGCGCGCAATGCTGAGAATTTGTTTGCTAAAATACACCCCGCAGAGCTAGAAGCTATCAGAAGAGAAGTGCAGCGAGATTTTGAGTATAGATTTGCGTAGCAGGTAGCGTGACGCACCATCAAGGAGATGTCTGCTCCCCAAGCAGTAAATCAACCTTGGTGCATCGTGCTACCTCCAGACGGTCACTTTGAATTGAGGACCCAGCTTGTTCACTACATACCGAAGTTTCATTGTATGGCTAGTGAAAATCCAGTAAAGCATGTAAGAGAATTCACGGCTATCTGCGAGAATGTGAGGAACGGGAACGAGGATCCAGAGTTACTGAAACTAAGAGCCTTCCCATTCTCACTATGTGACTCAGCGAGGCAATGGTTGATGGGGCTAGCATCCGGATCTATAAGGACATGGCCCGAGTTGCAGGAAAGATTTTTGGATAAATTCTATCCTGCGGCTAAGGTCTCACTACTCAGAAGGGAGCTAGCCGCACCTAAGCAGCTGCATAGGGAATCATTATCAGAGTACTATGAGCGGTTCAGGGAACTTGAAGCGAACTGCTACAATCATGGAACTTGCATCAAGTAGATGTCAAGGGTGAGCTGAAAGAATTGAAGGACATGATGCAAAGAATGATGCTCAAACAGACTGCTGAGATTAGACCGTGTGAATTTTGTCACGCGACTGACCACCAGACTAACGCATGCCCCACCCTCTTCGATGAACAAGCTGATGCGAATGCCATTGGAGGGTGGAATAATGGACAAGCTAGGCAAGGACAACCTAAGTTTGGATTAGCTGAGAACGGGTTCAGTTGGAAGGCGGAGCAGAATTTCCAGAGACCGCGCACTGACTGGCCCACGCAACCTAACGCACAAGCTGGTGCGCGACCTTATGCGCCAGTTGCTTCTTATAACCCCCCGCACAGACGCACTGAAGGACAAGCGCAGAATAATCAGCAACCGAGACGGTCACTTGAGGACATTGTGGGACAATTGGCAGAAACCGTGAGCAAGAATGAAGAGCAGAATGAGAAACGGTTTAAGTTAATAGAAACCCAGCTCATGCAGATTGCCACGGCAGTCAACGAGTTAAAAGCTAGTGATGGTAATCTGCCTTCCCAAGTCATTCAGAACCCTATGGGACGGGTCAACATGGTAAACGTAGATGCGCCACAACTAGACATAGTTATCGCGCCAGTTGACACGCGCGTTCCTGATGGCGCAACAGATCAGATCTGGGATGACGATATAATGTTAGATGACGTCCAAGCTAGTCTGAGGATAAGCATGGCTGCAGACTTACCGGAGAAACTCGCAGACCCTGGAACGTTCACGATTCCATGCACGATAGGTGAGACATGGGAAGCGAGTGCATGCTTGATCTTGGAGCTTCGGTTAACATATTATCTTACTCTTATACTGTAT
>QZGG01003160.1:0-26992 GCA_006409495.1 Sedum album
TTTCAAAATATTGAAATTAAATTTTAATACACACCAAATGATAAACATAAGAAGTAGCAACTCCAATCTACACATAAAGATACAGCCTTTTAAACCCTAAACGCATATATCTCCCGAATTGACCACCACCCAGAAAGCTAAATCGAGCGAAGTTTGAAATTAAACGAAATCGGATGTCCTACTCGTATGGCGGAATCGGTGTTTGAATCGATTGAGTAGAGCGCACCACAGCAACAACGATAACTCAAATCGGATTTTGTATTTTGAAATTTGAAGCAGAAAATGATTAGAGCACACTTTTCTGCCTCTTCCGAGCCAAGCAATAGTTGCTATTGGGCCGAAAGTTCCAAGCTTAGCCCAAAACATTATTTATGTAACAGTGTTTTATGGCTCTGATTTGTTACTAAAATCTCCAATTTTTTATTCAATTACAAGAAGAAATTAAATATATGCAAAAGCCATTTCCCAAAACTCAGTGGTAATGGAAAAAGAGTATATTGTTATAAAAACTCTGAAATGCTAAAACTATTTGGGACTCAAAAGAACAGAATATCAAGTAAGAAGCAAGAGATGAAGAGAGGTTGAGGGGTGAGTTTTACCTTCACCCCCTTCCTCCTTTTATAGTGCAAAGTTAAAAACATTTAGCGTGAAATCCGTAGGAAGTGATTTTCACGTGGGCCCCCACAGCATACCAAACTTGACTATTTATGACACTCCCCCTTTTGGGATGCTTAACGTGTTTATGTTGCCTCATTAAAAACCTTACTTGGAAAAACCCTGTGGGATAAAAACCAGTAAGGGAAAAAGAGTGCAACCACGCGAAGCTCCCCCTCATCTTGATATAGATGAGTTTGTCACAAATTCTGTAACCGTCGCATGCCGATCTCTTGGACATGCTTTTTGAATGTTGACGTGGGAAGAGCTTTTGTAAAAAGATCTGCTGAATTTTCGTCGGAACGGACATATTGTATGTTGATCTTCTTATCCTTTTCCAACTCTTGAGTGAACGAAAAGAACTTAGGATGAATATGTTTTGTTCTATCGCTTTTGATGAATCCCTCTTTCATTTGAGTAATGCATGCAGCATTGTCTTCATAAAGAGTGATGGGTTCATCCACTGGTAGTAGACCTTGTGATCCTAATATGCTGTGTCATTGACTTCAACCATACACACTCACGACTTGCCTCGTGCAATGCGATGATCTCAGCATGGTTTGACGATGTGGCAACGAGTGTCTGTTTCTGTGAACGCCAAGAGATTGCAGTTCCTCCACATGTAAATACGTATCCGGTTTGTGACTTTCCTTTGTGCGGGTCTGACAAATAACCTGCATCAGCATAACCAACCAAAACTGGTTTCGAATTGTTAGGATAAAATAATCCTAAATCAATTGTTCCTTGAAGGTAGCGAAACACATGTTTGATTCCATTCCAGTGTCGTTTCGTAGGAGCAGAGCTGAATCTAGCTAACAAATTAACTGCAAACGAAATGTCAGGACGAGTACAATTAGTGAGATACATAAGAGCTCCGATCGCACTGAAATAAGGTACCTCTGGACCCAGAATCTGTTCAGATTCTTCACAAGGGCGAAATGGATCCTTGTTGATATCGAGGGATCTTACAACCATTGGGGTACTTAATGGATTTGACTTATCCATATTGAACCTCTTAATAATCTTTCTCGTATAATTCGATTGATGCACAAGTATCCCACTTGACATGTGCTCAATCTGTAATCCGAGACAATATTTTGTTTTCCCAAGGTCTTTCATTTCGAATTCCCTTTTCAGATAAGAGATTACTTCTTGAATCTCCTCACTTGTCCCGATGATATTCAAATCATCGACATAGACAGCGATAATTACACATCCAGATGTTGTTTTCTTAATGAAAACGCATGGACAAAGGGGATTGTTAACATATCCTTTCTTTGACAAATAATCGCTTAATCGATTGTACCACATGCGTCCGGATTGTTTTAATCCGTATAAGGATCTTTCTAACTTGACTGAATATCTTTCTCTGGGTTTTGAACTCGATGATTCCGGCATCTTAAAACCCTCAGGAACTTTCATAAAAATTTCAGTGTCAAGTGATCCATATAGATAAGCTGTAACAACATCCATAAGATGCATATTAAGTTTTTCATGAACTGTCAGACTAATCAGGTATCTGAACGTAATTCCATCCATCACAGGAGAATACGTTTCTTCAAAATCGATACCGGGTCTCTGAGAAAAACCTTGTGCAACAAGTCTAGCCTTGTATCTTACAATCTCATTTTTCTCATTTCTCTTTCGCACAAAGACCCATTTATATCCGACAGGCCTCACATCCTTAGGTGTGAGTACTATAGCCCCAAAGACCTTACGCTTATTAAGCGAGTCTAGTTCAGTTTCAACTGCTTGTTTCCACTTGTTCCAATCATGTCGATTTTTACATTCACTAATCGACAGTGGCTCGGGATCTCCATCATTTTCATTCATGATATCACATGCCAAACTATATGAGAATGCATCATTGATATTCTCATTTCGATTCCATCTTATACCCGTATAGGCATAATTTATTGAGATCTCTTGATTCTCATCATTCTGTATTTCTACAGGAATTTGTTCCTCTACTATGGGCACGTCAGACTTATCAGCCCCTTTCATTTTTCGAGGATTTTTATTCTTGGAACCAGGTGGCCTACCACGCTTTAAGCGTGTTGTGGTTTCATGAGTGACTTTAGTTTCAAATTTTCCTTTTGGAATTTCAATTTGAACTGGAGCATTCTCAGCTGGTATATGAGATTTTGTCACTCTCTTTGTGTCACTAAATGCATCAGGAAGCTTATTTGCTATCTCTTGCAAATGCAATATCTTTTCAACCTGCCTTTCACACTCTTGTGTGTAAGGGTCAAGATGCACTAACGTTGGCACAGACCAGGTGATTTCTCTTTCCATTTGTTTTTTTCTCCCCCTAATGGTGGGAAAACTTCCTCATTAAAATGACAATCAGCAAAACGTGCTGTGCACACATTGCCAGTTTGAGGTTCTAGATATTTAACAATGGAATGACTCTCAAAGCCGATATAAATCCCAAGACTTCTTTGTGGACCCATCTTTGTTCTTTGGGGTGGTGCAATAGGTACATAAATCGCACAACCAAAAATCCTCAAATGAGATATATTTGGTACTTGACCAAACGCAAGTTGTTGTGGAGAGTACTCATGATATGCACTCGGTCTTATACGAATCAAGTCAGCAGCATGCAATATTGCATGACCCCACACTAATGTGGGAAGCGTTGTTCTCATTATTAATGGCCTAGCAATAAGCTGAAGGCGTTTAATTAATGATTCAGCAAGACCGTTTTGTGTGTGAACATGTGCAACAGGATGTTCAACCACTATCCCCACCGACATACAATAATCATTGAATGTCTGGGATGTAAATTCACCGGCATTATCAAGCCTGATTTTCTTAATGGTATGATCAGGAAACTGAGCTCGAAGTTTAATCATCTGAGCAAGTAATTTAGCAAATGCCATATTACGGGTTGATAGCAGACACACATGTGACCATTTGCTAGATGCATCTATCAATACCATAAAATATCGAAATGGTCCACAAGGTGGGTGAATAGGCCCACATATATCACCTTGAATGCGTTCCAAAAACAGGTGATTCTGCTTCAACCTTTCCCGGTGAAGGTCTTATTATTAGCTTTCCAAGAGAACAAGCTTTACATGGCAATGTTCTACCTTGAGGGATCCTCAGATCCTTCAATGAATGCCCATGTGTATTTAAGATAATCCTTCGCATCATAGATGTACCAGGATGACCCAACCGGTCATGCCATATGGTTAACATCGAAGGTTTAATAGTTACTGCATTTGATTCAACCGCATAAATATGCGTGTAATGCAATCCACTGGGAGCATTGGTAACTTCTCAAGTATATGTCTCTTTCCAGACTTGTGTGCTATGAGTAGCATATATTTCATGTTACCTTCAGTCACAGACTGTGTATCAAAACCATGAGAATATATATCATTGAAACTCAACAGGTTTCTTTTGGATCTTGGCGAGAATAAGGCATTGTTTATCATAAACATTGTGCCATTCGGCAATATAAAATTTGCCTTGCCAGTCCCTTCTATCAGGTCTACCGGACCTGATATTGTATTCACAATCGTTTGTGTTGGTTTTATCTTTAAGAAAAACCTTTCATCTCTTAAGATTGTATGTGTTGTTCCACAGTCAAGGATACAAACATCTTCAATGTTAGTCCTTTTGTAAGCCTCACCGCTTGCGTTATCCATTTTCAAAAACTTAAAGTAAACAAGAAATATATAAGTTAACTCATTAGTAAAAGCATAGTTCTAGTTTATTTTAGAAAAGAAGAACTTCAAACATGCATGTGAAAGGGAAGCACACAGAAAAACAAGCAAACATCGGACCATTTGACATCATTCCCTTCAGGGATTATAACATTCCCTTAGTTATCACCATTACCATGTTCAGCTGAATTCTTTGAGAGGTCATAGTTGAATTCAGACTCCCCAAGGTGAGTGTACTCATATATGGGATCTCTATCCACATAGTTAACTTCTTTCCCATCGGTAACTCCCATATCACCAAAGTCATCGTGGAAATCAGATGCTCCAAAATGAGTAAACTCATTTATGGGATGGTCAACAAAATTAACCTCTTTCCCCTTTCTTTTTCTGTCCACGACTCTTGGTAGAGTTTTACAAAATGATCTGGGGTTCGACAATTTCTGAACCAGTGGCCTACAAGACCGCATCTGTTACAAGCAGATTCATGGTCATTAGTGGAGTTGGAACCCTTTTCCAATTTGTTGGAATTTCCTCGGTTCCACTCATTTCGGTTTCTCTTTTGGTTAGGGACAATGGTCCTTTGAGGGGGGTTATAAGAAAAACCACCTCGACCCCGTCCATGACCATAACCGCGGCCACGACCTCGTCCACGTCCACGACCTCGACCTCGAACATGATAATTATTCATGTGTTCGGGCTTGTCGGACTTTACAAAATTTGCTTCTGAAAAAGCTTTTGAGCCCGTTGGGCGGGACTGATGATTTTTAATTAACAGTTCATTATGCTTTTCAGCAAGCAAAAGGGCAATTATCAGTTGAGAGTGCTTTTCATGGCCTCTGATGCGATACTGTTGTTGTAGAGTGACATTCGATGCATGGAAGGTTGATAGAGTCTTTTCTATCATGTCTGATTCCGTTATCACCATTCCGCAATACCTTAAGTATGCGACGATGCTGTGCATCGTGGAATTATAATCACTAACGGTTTTGAAATCTTGGAACCTCAAAGTGTTCCATGCATCACGGTATTTCGGGAGGATTACATCCTTCTGATGATCGTATCGATCTTTCAGACTTTCCCATAACTCACGTGGATCATCCACCGTGAGGTGTTCATTTTTCAAGCTTTCATCAATGTGTCTTCTGATAAAGATCAGAGACATTGCTTTATCACTCTCTGGTGCGGTGTTGTCAGCATCCAGTGTTACAATGAGGCTCTTAGCCTTAAGGTGATTTTTCACATCAACAGTCCATGGTATGTAGTTGCTCCCACTGATGTCAAGTGGTGCAAATTCAAGCTTCACAAGGTTGTTCATGATGATAACTAATGGAAAAACACAAGGTATTTTATTAGATCAGTTCAGAACATACATATCATAGAAAAGAGTAAAAAGTAGACAAGCACACATAAATCCGAGATGTTTACAACAAGTAGAAAATACATCCGGTGCAAGATCCCCGGTGAAAACCATGATGCTAAGTGCACTAATTATTATAGCAACTATAACTAACACGAACCGAGACATCCTTTGCAAATTTGTAAATCTTTGAGTGAGAAAACTATATGATAGTAGAGAAGATTTTGTGTTTAGTATGTTTGTTTAAGTTCGATTTTATAGGAAAAAATATAGCCGTTGGAGGGAATATAGCCGTTAGGTTACCGTTGGGAGTCCACTAATTTGGTTTAATTAAATGCTAATGGTTTTAAACAATATCATCAATTTAACATCAAATTAAATAAGTATAGTAAACATTTTTAGTTAATGTAAAGCATGCATTAAAACAATTTAAATAATGCAGTAAACATATAATCAGTTTAAAGCAAATATTATATGAAATGATTATATCATTAGATGTAAATCACCTCATTTACTATACGGAGGTTAGATCCGTCCGTTGTACAGTAAAATGAGGTTATACATTTAGAAAAGTAAATGCATGTTGTAAATCACATCATATACTATATGTGGAGGTACAACCATCCGTTGTATAGCAATATGACGTTATACAATAATAAAATGAAGTGCAAATTGTAAATCACATCATTTACTATACGGAGGTATCATCCATCCAAAGTATAGTAATATGATGTTATACACACATAAATAATAATAATATAAACAAGTATAAAGTATACCGTCTTCTATAACTTACTCAGTTGGGGACAGAATGATCGTGCTGATAACGTGTTATAAAAACTCTGAAATGCTAAAACTATTTGGGACTCAAAAGAACAGAATATCAAGTAAGAAGCAAGAGATGAAGAGAGGTTGAGGGGTGAGTTTTACCTTCACCCCCTTCCTCCTTTTATAGTGCAAAGTTACAAAACACTCAGCGTAAAATCCGTAGTTTGCAAGTGTTATTTTCTTTATGTGGGCCCCACAAGCATACCAAACTTGACCACATTTATGACATATATGAAGTAGTCATATCATTACAAGTGCTAATTACTAGTGTTCCCAAAGGATTGAAAACCATGGAATGATACCCTTCCAAAACCAAGCTGACCCATCTCCATCCACAACATTTCGGCGTCCATTTCTGCACTCCTATCCTCTGCATCCTCCCCTGTCCCGGTGCTTATATCCGTCAACACACCGGAAACCGGAACATTTTCAGCATTAAATGCCATCATTTTAGCCTTCAATGCCACCCTCTTTTGTTTTCTTTTCTTCCCTAGACTCATACACTTTTTTCCAACAGTCCAAGGAGCTTTCACTAATGCCAAAGCCAAAAAGTTCACCACTGCGCACGGGCAAAAGCACACTGCTACACAGTCTGCTGCCGTCCCGGTTGTGCATGACTTGCACCCCCTTCCCGAACACTCTATTAGATCCGGATCATCGTGATCCTTCCTATATGCTTCCCTTTTATTCTTCCTAGCTGAAATGCTCGATGAAGATGATGATGTTGATGATGACGCTTCTAAATGCCTGCTTCCTCGTCTTACGAGCTCCGGAGATACACCCATGTTACTCATTTCACCCTCAGCCACTCCTGATCAAAAACTACACCTTCAACATATATAACAAAAAAATTAAAACCCATTTGAAGGAGTCTGAACTGAGTAATGACTAACATGTTCTTAGATACACAAGTGTATTGATAAGTTATTTATTTGCAAGAAGTGTTTTTTAAAAGACACCATGTCTGGGGATCTACATTTTTTTTATTTTAATGAGGATATTTTGTTTTTGTTTGCCAGACAGTTTATTAAATATACTGTTTTTAATATAAATTTAATATTTTGATTGGTAGTTTATTAGCTGTTAGATGCAGCTGGGTATGAGAATTGAGGTTTAAATCTTGGATTTGAACAGAGCTTCCTTGCCAGCTGAATGTTGGAAAATTTGTCCCTAGATCAGCATTTGACTTAGAAAGTTTATTAGTATTTGCAGATGGTGCCTCTGTGGTTTTAGGCCGTGTTGTACTGTTGTTGGATTCAGGCAACGGAAACTATGTACAAAGTTGTACACAATCGCTTTTTATGATAAATAATACAAATTTGGGCATAGACAAGATCATTATTTTTAGTGGAAAATCCCAAGTTGGGTAAACAGTTCTCACTACTGGGCTTAAACTTGTACATTTTGCCTACTTGACTTTCTCCTAGAGAGCCACAATTTACTGCTATTTTTCTTGGCAGGTTTAGAACTACATCTATCTTCCTCAGTGTAAAACTCTTGTCTATGATGTGATGGATTACAAGGCAAGAATTTGTCTCCAATAGTAGGTAGAGTGCTCAACAACCACAGAGGAGATGAACCGGGAAAGTAGTATGCCGTTGAAGGGGAACTGAGGTTGCCAGGAGCATCTTCTTGAAGTATTTCACCAATTCGTGATAGAATATTGAAAGCCAACTTTGCAAGAACCCTAGAATAGGCTTCAATAATTGCGAGTCCCACATCCTGTCATATGCATCAACTTTGTGTAAGAAATAGAGGATTGTAACTTAGAACAATAATGAGAGTACCACAAGTTAAACTAGCTGGTGTGTGATAGAGGACATTACCTTTCCATATTTGATTTTTGTAACATTCAGAAAAGTTTGAGGAAGGTTTGGAAATCTGGACTTCAAAGCTTGTATATGAAGTTCAGCGTTTTCTAAATGCAACTCCATTTTATCTATCTCGGAAACAGGATCTTTAAAGAATGACCAAGATGTTCGAACTGGAGGGCTTCCAGTGACTTGTTTAGTAACTCTTTCCCTCCATATGTATGCAGCAGTCTCCAGCTTACTAATGACTTCAAGGGCTTGCTGTTCAGATTTTACATTCAGGGAATCTAATGATTTGGATTCCGATATCACCAAGATATACAGGTCTTCACCAAGGCATTCCTTTCCAGTCTGTTATTCGCAAAAAGAATGGAAAAATTATTCGTCAGACAATCATAAATTCAGATATTGTAGTATTTTACAGATGGATGATCCTAAAGGAAGCTGCCCAATGAAAAATTGATTAAACCTTGGGAAGTGCATCTCTGATAAATTCAGGTACTGGCATTGTGAGCAACACACAGTCGTTGATGGACTTAACTGCCTTGAAGACTTGAAGTACAATCTTACTCTGGTTCATCAATTTCTTCCTCTGTAAATCTGACAGACCATTTACTGGGACCCGAGCCAGTGGGAGCCACCACTTCTGGGCATGTATTCCCTTTCTTCCTTCAGAACAGTTACCACCCTCATCATACCAGAACTCTGTGTTTACCATGGAATCTAGAATTTCCTGTAAATTTTCACAGCTTGAAATGAGACAATTCCTCTCAAAATGCCTCATTTCCCATTAAATATAACAGCTAAGCACAAATAGCCTACATGAAGTATAGAGTCCAGCTTTTGCAGGGCAGGAAGGTTCATGTGAATGTCTTCTCGGACTTTAGGTGTCATTATCTAACAGAAAGATGCATCATTACACAAACACCACAGCCGAAGGTAACAGTCATATAAGAGGATGCTCGGAAGGAATTATACCTCCATAGTGCACCCATCCGAACTGTTCTGCACTGCAGGGACCAATTCAACCATGTAATTTGTTGGAGAGAGGAACCAATTCAACTCTTTTTTCCACCTCTGCTTGTTTTCTTTGGAGAGTGGCTCCAGCTTCCACATCTCTCCAAAACTTAATACTGTAATGTGAAACAAGAGGTACTAATTTAATTAAAAAACGATTCTGCCACATTTGTGCAGTGTAATCAAAATATGAACTTAGACCTATCACATGATATGAACCTAAGTGTCAGATTATAAATTATATTTCCTATGCTAAACGTTCTCATGTTACCAAATCGAACACAAATGCAATAGTGTATTGAAAGGGCATGCACCACAGTAGCTGAATTACACATTAACTGCAGAACATGTTTCCTCCATAAACATTCTCTATACCCTAGGATCAACCTCGGAACATGTTTCGCAACCCCGGAACATGTTTCGGGTAATTACAGCTTGCATCATTCCTTAGACATTTATCTACAAGACATGATAATATCTATACATATGATTTCTACACCACCGTTTTTAGTATAATAATTCATCGAACAGGATTAAAAGCAACCAATGTATCTGCTTCAGATGTAATGTTTGGTGAAATGAACTAAACATGACAATTTAAGACTAGACTAAGTACTACTACAAGATAAGGGTTTACAGGTCATGAAGAAACGAAAATGGGGTGCCATGGGATAAAAGAAAGAGCACAACAATAAGAGCTTGAATAGCAGACCACAAAGCCTAAAGAAGGTACGTACCACCGAGATTAGTTATTGCATTGGATAAAGCTAGTGCAGTACTGATCCCTTTGCGACCACCTGCAATGTCTTCACCCAGTAATAGCTTCGAAAATCTTTCTTTCATCAATTCCATGTCTGATAATCGTGCATCGTTGCAACATGGACTACCTTCCGAGTAGTTATAAGGAGGAAGATCACTTTCTAACACACCCCACTCATAATGTTTCTCATTGTCATCATCCTTCTTATTCACTGCAGTCCACATAGATGAGATTGACCCAGAAAGATCTTTATTTGAGCAACAACTTGAACCATCATCCAAAGAGTCTGTTGGACAGCCATCTTCTTTGCTCGTACCACTATCATTCTCGAAAGGATGATTACCAAGAATGCTCTCAAGTCCATCGTAAGTCATTATTCCTAAAAACAAACCATCAAAACATATGAAAGGAAATCGCTTTACTTTTTATAGCATGTCACAGTCAAAAAAGTAAATGAAAGACAGTGAAGCAGAGAAAATAAACTAATTTAGAGACTTGACAAAACTTTACACAGTCATCATTTCCTATGCAATCCGCTAATTCAAATATAGCAACCAAGGTTAGTGCTTTCTTCCAGTACCCAATACTGTTCTGTAAATACCAACATAATAAAACTGGTTCAAATCACTTAGTAAAATACTGTTCTGTAATTACCAAATCCACATGGTGATGTTGGCACAAGACAAAGAAGAGAACTTGTGCTTTCCATTCACATAGACCACTCAAGCATGGAAATTAGCCAAATTGGAGGCAGCAATCACGGGAACACAGAAAAATGGCCACCAAACGATCAATAAGTAGTATTATTACATACAATCTATATGAAGCTAATATGCACTCTATATGAAGCTACAATGGGAGCCAATCCTAGCAGTATTATCTTGCCATTGACTTACTCTCATGGTGGTCAAAGTCGAGACTGGGATCCCTATCCTTTCCCCTGGTGCAGCAATAGAGGCCTGTCTTCAACATGCAGACTATAGGGTTTAGATAACAACCAGTTAGTGAGTTACAGCATGTTAGTGAGTAATGCAGGATAAAAAACGAAACCCAGCAGGGCAAATGGACATAGGCTTTAGGTTAGTTTGTCAAAAGAGTAGTGGAGAAACAGAGAATTGAAGACTTGGATCAAAACAGAAGAATGGTGAAAATGGAGAAGTAACAAGCTTTTTAATGATAATGATGATAGGGAGTTAATTGCGAGAGAGATGATAATAATGGAGGACAATGCGGGTATTAAATGACAGAAGAAGATGAAGAGGAAAGGTAGTTGGCTGATATGAATAATATAAACTTAAGAAGAAGAAGCTCATCAGGCATCATCTTTATTCAATTATCAATGTTACTCTCTCACCTGTCCAGCTTCAGTAGCTCACAATGGGTTGTGTGGTAGAGGTTGTTCAAGTGGGTTTTTGTCTCCTGCTTGGCTCCATATCCAAGCATCTACCCTACTCGAGTAGTAACATTCACATTGTTACGCTCCATAAATTTCAGCGATTGTAATGTAACATCTACTTGCCTCTTCATGTCCTCTGCCTTTTTATAAGTTCCTGCTCAGTGTCAGTAACTTATTTTAGATCTTGACACTTCACAGTTCCATGTTCTGGCATCTCTACAAGTAACTATAAAACGTACTACTGAATATCAAAATGTCTCGAGTTAAGATACCTATGACAAGCAGTTCGAATCAAAATGATCGGGTGGTCCAGCATCAGAGTGCCATCCAAATCCTCTCCAACTAACAAAATAAGGAATTCATTTTAGTTGGCCAGTGACTGTGAGTGCGAGCGCACGTCAGTTCTTTTCAAAGAGGAGCGGATGTGGTTTGGATTTAGGGAACAAGACATAACTGTGTACCAACAAAAGGCTGGAATGAATGAATTCAAGTACGGTTTTGTCTTATACAAGACTACAAAAATTGAAACAGAGCCACTCTAGATATGTTTTATTCATGAATAATCAAGGCAATGCCGATAATTCAAAATACAGCATTAGGGTATTCCGTTTATCAATTACATTCTTCTAAAATACTATCAGCCATCTCGATTTCACAAAATACATACTGTTTTTGACAGCTTGTAGTAATTACCTCAACCAGCATCCAGGTAGAGAAGGAACTCCACTTGTTTCGCCAAGAACTCTTTAAACCTAGGTCCAAACTCGCTGAAATCATTATTGCCAGCAAATGGACCTGACCATGACCAGCCTCTGCTAGCTAGCAAACGTGGAGCACGATGAGCCACTGAATGGTGAGGATTGGTAGAATCTCTCAAGTATTCCTAACTGTCCAGGAACACAAAAATTAAAATAAGTTTCAGCGGGCAGTATCAAAGATTATCCGTGACAAGAAATAGAAAACATATATGAAAAAGTTATATCTTCATTGCAAAACCAAAAGTTAAGGAGCTGGAGAGAGTTTAAAGCATTTACCTTTAAACAAGACATGCATTGTACATTCCCAAGTTCGGTATCACGCCACTTTCGACCATAATGGCCAACATCAATCACTGCATCATTTGGATTAGAAAAGCTTTCAAACATGGCAAGCAGTCTCATAAGCGATAGGAACTTCAATGGGTTAACTTCAATGTGTCATCAGCCTGAGATTCACAGACCAAAGTAGTGGCATCATATAGATCCGACTCCAACCACTCGAATCACCATCTTCAGGACAAACAGCAAGAAATCATCGCAACGATATCCAACTCCAATCCATACATATCAATCACACGAAAACTCACAATCGCTTCCTTAAATCTCGCAACAATACAATAGCTTCCAAAAAAGGAAACAGACTTAGCCAACATCAACACATTCTTAGAAATGCTGTTGCCATTCAGACAAACAGCATCAATCGCAATAGAAGATACTCCAGTATCTCAAATCGCCATAGCTAGGGTTTTTCTTGATGCGGATTTGCAGATGGACGATTGAACCACAACCGAGTCGGACCGAATGAACCAATACAATTGAACCGATTGAACAAATCCGATCCGAGTTCAGGTGACGGATTGGTCGTCGGCTTCACTGTCAACCTCACGAAACCTTAAACAGCACTCATCGTGTCGACAAGTTTCCTACTTTCAATCAACTCTGGCAACGCCAGCGATCCTGATTAAGGGGAGATGGAAGTGGCGGCCGGATCATCTCCGGCTGGGGTGTCAATCGAGACGTGTCAAGCACATGCGGCAATGGCACTCGTCCAGATTTTATACGGAGGGTATCACGTCGTTACTAAAGTTGCTCTTGATGTTGGGATCAATCAGCTTGTGTTTTGCTTGTATCGTGATTTGCTGGCGCTCTCGATCTTAGCTCCGATAGCTTATATTCGTGAAAGGTTTGTGAAGTTTTCATTTTCAGTATCAGCGAGCTTTTCAGTATTTTCATTTTGGCTTTTTAAGTTTGCAATTGGTAATTTGAGTTATTTTCGCCATTAATGCATGAAAATTTAGTACATGAAGAAATTAGGTGATGTTGGTCTAAATTAATGTTGTATTTTGTAGGAGGATACGGCCGCCAATGAGTATGAAGGTGCTGGCTTCTTTCGGTTTTCTCGGCTTATCAGGGTAGGCTTCTTATAATTTGATGAGAGAGAATGTGCAAATTATTTGGAGTTTGGTGATTTGTTAAGTGAATGTGATGATTTTTGCGTGATTTGATGTGGATCTTCTAGGATATTTGGGAACCAGCTTTTATTTCTAATTGGGCTTAGCTACACGAATCCCAGCTATGCTGCTTCCGTACAACCTGCGGTTCCGGTTTTCACGTTTATATTGGCTGTGGCGATGGGGTCAGTTTCGGTAGTTCTGGTCTCCGTTTCAATTTGTCCATCCAAATCTTCTAAGTATACTTTTTTTTACTATTTTTTATAAAAACTTTGCAGTACAGAAACAGTGAGGTTAATGAAGGTTGAAGGTCAGGTAAAGGTTGGTGGTACACTAGTGTGTGTGCTCGGTGCCATTTTAATGGTTCTATATCGCGGTCCAGCTGTGGTAGGCCACAGTGAAGAAGACTTTTCTCAGCAAAATGAAATTATTGCAAAAGGGCAGCCGGTACTATCTGGATGGCTTGTTTCTAGCCTATTAGACATCGGTATTGGGCAGTGGCATCTGGGAGTGTTGTGCTTAATAGGCAATTGTATGTGCATGGCTGCTTACCTAGCAGTTCAGGTGAATAAAGTGTCCTAAAATGGCTTGACATTAATAATTCTGAAACATTTTTCATGTTATCTTAAGTATTGCACCATTGCAGGCTCCACTGCTGAAAAAATATCCTGCTAGTCTATCTGTGACAGCGTATTCATACTTTTTTGGCTCTATCCTTATGGTTGTAACTGCCTTCTCAATGGCAAATGAATCGGATTGGAGCTTGACCCAGTCCGAGTTTTTTGCTGTATTTTATGCGGTTAGTAGCACATCTTTCAAGCACTTATCTCATTTCTGATAATAAATGCCGAATCTGTAGGTAATAATTGCAACTTGCAATTCTGTTTCATCTTAATTTATTGTGGCAGCACGATTTTATGTCGTGGGAGGCGGATAATGAACCAGTTGTATCAAATTGGTTTAACAAAAATAGTTAATGTATGTATTATATTGCTAATTTTCCTGTCTCCCTTTCAATTCATTGAGTTTTGTTCCTAATTAGTTAATATTAATTCTACTATTTTTGCAGCACTGGAAGGCCACAAACCTTATTTCTTATCCTTCTGTTGTGATATTTGGTTATGGAATGAGTGAGTGTGTTGTTTCTATTTTGCAGGGAGTTTTAACATCTGCGCTTGCTTATGGACTCACGACGTGGTCCAATAAGATTCTTGGACCTGCTTTGGTTGCGTTGTACTATCCTCTTCAACCAGCAGCATCTGCATTCCTCTCAAGAATTTTCCTTGGAAGTCCCATATATCTCGGAAGGTATTAACATCAATTATCCGATAATCATATGATCCAGACACAATAATCTTGTTTGTACTAATTTCAAAATTTTGACACTGCAATCCCCAAGTGTTCAATTCTGAATTTATTGCTCTGTGGCATAGTGTCCTTGGTGGAGTGGCAATCATTGCCGGTGTTTACATGGTGACTTGGGCCTCTCACA
Source organism: Sedum album (assembly GCA_006409495.1). Classification (NCBI taxonomy): domain Eukaryota; kingdom Viridiplantae; phylum Streptophyta; class Magnoliopsida; order Saxifragales; family Crassulaceae; genus Sedum; species Sedum album. The sequence goes on from QZGG01003160.1 coordinate 15,199, forward strand.
GCGAAAAGAAAGCCATAATAGGGATACTTCCTCAATCTCGATCGTCCGAACCTCTTATAAACAACGATGTTTCAATATCAAAAAGTGCTTACCAGAGAGGCAATATGTTCTCAGGGTCCTCAACGTCATTGCTGAAAGCTATGGACTGAGCCTGGTCACAACACAAGGCATGTGAAACTACAAATCGATTTCATAACATTTTTTGTTTATTTTCTGAACAACGTATATACGTTTTGGGACTCTTATATTTTCGCTGGCATGTGAACTTGTGTATACAGAGCAGACACTCAAAGGGTGATGGTGTTTATACATTGGTCTTACTCTTATCAATGAATGTGCAGGAACATCTTGTTTATAATACAGTACAAGTGTCTTCTAATGTAAATGCCGGAGTGCGCTGGTGGTAAACTGATTGTGTATTAGCTAAACTGAATACCTAATGCTTGTTTCATTTTAGCTGGTCTATTTTGCGTATCTTTGGACACTCCTAGTCATCTCCACTTTTGCGAGATCACTTCTTGGACTGAGAGCTAGCTGAGTGTTATTATGGTCTATTTTCAAATTTAAAATACTTTTATTCTTAATTAATTTCCAAATTACATCAAATTGGGTCCAAGAGAGGCCCAGTTTCGCCTGAAGACCTTAAAACTTACCATCCGTTTTGGCGGGAAAGTAGTTAAGAGGAAAGTGAAGGATGAGCTCGTCGGCGGCGGACGTCGCCGATCTGGTGTGCGAGCTCGATAACGTCCAGGGAATGGTCGACGCTCTCACCTCTGTCCGTTGGAAACGCCAACAGGTTATCTTTCCAAACCAATTCTCAATCAATTCGGTTACTTTCAATTTTACCTCTGTAAGGGTTTTTAAATGAATTAATGGTTTTGAAATGCTGGTTTATGTAAACAGGATGCTTTGATTGAGTTGTCAGAGCATGGAATTGTGGTGATAGTGGAGGAATCAGGTTGTCTTCAAGCAAAAGTGTATCTCAAACGAGAGGTATCATTTTCAGCTTATAACATTCAGAATCAGATAAAATTTATAATAGTTATTTTATGAAGTAGCCTAGTTTTAGAAATCAAGGGACAGACGGAGGACCAGAGCTTATGGTGTTTCGTCATTTTCTTTTGTCATAGATGGGGGGTGTTTTATATTTATGTGATATGTTGTTGAGCTTTGAAATGCAGCTTTTCAGTCGGTATGAGTTTAAGGCTCATGGACGTCCGAGATTTGGAATAAGTTTGGGTATGTTTTGTCGACTGTTTGAATTCATTTTCTGCTATGGGGAAATCGAGTTGTATTGAGATCTGCTATCCTGGACCTGACATGGAGCTGCTCCTCAGGTATGGTAGTTTTTAGGGTATTTTGTTGAGTCTAATCTAATAGTCAAACTTGCACAGTGAAATGACTTTGTTGCCTGTGCTGTTCATAACAAGTGCTTATGTTTCTCAGGTCCATTGATTCATTGGATGCTTGTATATATGCTGATCTCAGAACCAAAATCCCCGAAACTATATCATGGGACTACAATTTTGAACCAATTGGAAGCATTCCAGTTACCTTTACAGCAAAGGTCTGATGGCTTTCTCCTTGTAGACATCATCCTTTAAGTTGAAATAATATGTATTTGACGAAATTTTGCGGCTACCTCATATTGTCATATCCTATGATAATGGAATCTGTTTCTGTTAACTCATTCGCTGATAAGACACATAGTTGTGTATTAGTGATATTTATAAATCATATGTTTGAGATGTCTGTCGATGCTAACGTTTGGTTACTGTATAAAAGGTGATGCATAGGATATGAGAAAATAAATAATATACAACGATATGAAACATTGTTGTGCATAAACGTGTCTTTTTACAATGAAAAGGAAACTACTAATATCACATTATTCTGTTTTAATTTTCAGTCAGCGGCTCTGAAGGAAGCTATTGATGACCTTGAATGGCCTGGATCAAGCATACAAATAAGCTTGCAACCCGACCCACCTTGTGTTAGCTTTAGGTGTGAAGGACACGGTGACTTGCAGGTGCACAATTTTTACTTATTTGCTTTGCCTAATGCAAGATCCTGTATTCATTGTTATATCTGTCTTGCCAACAATTTGCAGATAGACTTCATGTATTATGCAAACACAGATTTATTGCTGGCCTTTCATTGTGATGTTGAAGTCTCTATAGGTATATCTTTACCCTTTGCGTCCATCAAAAGTATCAAACAATAGCATCTAGTGAAATTGACCTCACATCGGCTAAATTAAAATCTGCAGGTACAAATATAAGTTCCTCAAGTCAACAACCTCGAATATTCCAAGTAGTGTTCTTAAAGACAACAGAGGCAGCAAAGTGACAATTGGAAGGGGTGGGATGCTTAAAATTCAGCACCTTGTTTCAGTTGCTCGGCCTTCACCTCCTCACATTGATTCAGTTGGCTACCAGCAACCAAGCCGAATAGCTTTCATCGAGTTTTTTTGTGAGACCAGAAGAAAATGTTGATAGTTAAATCATACTGCATTATACAATGCATTCTGTTGAGCCTGTTTGCTGGCACAGTTGTGCTCATTGATTTGCAGCATCTGAAGCTGAATGTAAAAACAGGTTTTCAACACCAAAGACAGAAGTTTCTTATATCGAAGATAACTAAATTTCAGTTGTTCTTTGTGAGACTTGTAGTTTCTCTTAAGCTAAGTATATGATGATGTGACACGTGTCCAAACCAAGGCACAACATTATCTGTGGTGTTCTTCTTCCCGCTAGGATAAGAAAAATGCAGCCATTTCTCAGGCCAGGCGGGCCAAAGCATGACATCATGTAACTCCATCAGCACCCTCAGTTCTACCTTCTATACTTCCGCGGCAGCTCTGGATTCCAGACCCAGACTCCTCAGATCCAGCCAGCCAAATTCTTGTAAATGTAAACTAGTTGTACAGAGTAGGTTGCAGCAAGCGGCAACCGGGCTATTTGCAGCTGTGGTGTTGTTCTCTGCTGCAGCTCCAGATGCTGCAGACACTTATTCTGATGTACCCCAGACCTTATCAGGCGAATGCTTAATGCCACAAGACTGTAACAAGGGGAAGATCCAGCGACCCAAGTCTAGGCAAGCAGAATCTTGCACTATCAAATGTGTCACAACTTGTATCCGAGGTGGGGGAGGATCTCCAGGGGAAGGTCCACTTAACGTGCGAAGGTATAACTTATAAACTGAACTGCATCCACTGCCTGTTGGTTGTGTTCAAATTTTGGCAGAATGAAAGATATTCTCTAAATGTTTGATTTCAGAAATTTGCTCTGAACAATTGACTTTGTTTGTTTTGCAGACCTTTGGTAGTATTCAAAGACGGATTCCGTAGCCGCCGTTACTGGTAATTCTCATTAGCCCGTCCTCTTCTGCAACTATGTAATATAACTGACTACTGAGCAGTGATTATTGATTATAACTTTGTTCCACAGCTTGGTGGAATGCTCTGATATATGCAACTTGATCAAAGATGGTGATGATGGACCTTGAGATATAGTAATCGATTACCTCTCCACCAGCTGCAACTACTTCATATACATTTCCGTAGCCTTATCAGACATTTGACTGCTTTGTTTGGATCACAATCTATATATTTGTGCGTTGAGATTTAAGCTAACAAAAGCTTAAATTTAACTTGGATTGTTTTAGGGCATCCGCAGCCATTTGCTCTAGGAGGATGTTTCCTAGAGAAATTGCTGTTACTATTCATCAAATAGTAACAGCAATTATGCATAATTTACGCAGCCATTTGCTTCGAGAGAAATTTCTCTTACTATTCACAAATAAAATTATTTTTAAAATACTAAAATAATAACATTCAATTATTGATGTGTATTTTTAAAATACTAAAATAATAACATTCAATTATTTGGCCAATTTTTTCAACTAGATTGCGATAAGATTTGAAAGTAAAAGAGATTACACAAAGATAATTTAAAGTTACATAACATTAGATAAAAACCACAATCTAGCAATCGCTGCGAGAATGATAATAATTTGAAAAATATTCGTCGCGACTTCCTCCTTCACCGTTGTCTTCTTCATCCTCTTCCTCCAAATCTCGTAGAATTGCAGCCTTCCTCTTTGAAAAGTATTTCTTAGACTTTGGAGTCATTAGGTCTGTATTCATTTGCATTATCCTCGTCTCTTCCGCTAGTTTTCTTACATTTGCTTCGCGTTCTTGCATCTTATGGGTATGCTCCATTTGATTTTGAGCAAGCTCGATTTGCTTTTGTTGAATATCCAATGATTTTTTTTGGTTGTCCGCAATTGTTTGTAAAGCATCACTATAGTGGGTAATTGGACTTTTACCTTTTCTTCTTGCTTCTTTAGCCGCTTTCACTCCCGGTGGTCTCACCGGACTTGATGAACTTATAGGGTTACTTTCCGGTGTTGTAAATATCGGATATTCACTCCTAAGATCCGTAGGCATCTCACTTCCATGAAATTCTTCAACGAAAGGACTATCTTCGTATGCATAATTCGGTGGAGGAATTGCTTGTGTCGGTGCAAATGTTTGGTGTGTCTTCACCTCCTCCCAACATTCAAAGTGTATGAACGTTTTCTTTTTTGCCTCAACGTACATGATTTGTGCTTTGCGTATCTATATAAATAATAGTTAAATAAAGATCAAATTTAAAAATATTTAAATAACATAATATTATATTATAAATCAAACTACACACCTCATCTTGCACATTACCGCCAGATTCTGGATTTCTTCTTGCATATGAAATACATGAACCCCATTTAATCAAATTTGGCTTCAACTTGTTCCATCGAGCGATAAGTGCTGATTGAGTTCTTGGCCCCAAACACATAACCACTTCACCGTCACGCACCGACCAATTTGCTATAAAATCGTTGTAGACTTTATCCCACAATTTATCAACTCTTTGCTTGTTGCCGGAAATTGGATCGGTGGATTGACGACAATAAGAAACACATAATTGCACATCTTCGGACATACACCAATGTGTTGCCATTTTTGAAGTAGAGTATGTGAGGAGTAGAGAAATATGTAAGTGTGAAATTGTAGTGTAAAATGAAAAGAATATGAGTTCTAATTTATAGAAAAAAATCAACTTTATCAACATTATTTTTTCTGAGTTTTTTTAATTTTTTTAATTTTTTTTTAATTTTTTAAAAAATATTTCCGTTGAAAATTAAGCAAGACCGTTAGATCAAATCTGAAAGGCTCACAAATTCTTCCCGTTATTTTCCTACCGTTTGAAGAATCAGCCCATTGGGCCCAAAATTCGCCAAGCTCTCCTCACGCGCCATCTTCCTCGTTCGTCCACAGCACGCATCGCCAGATCCACTCGCGCGGAACGTTCTCCCTCGATTGCTCGGCGAGCAATCCTTCGCGAACGTTCGTTCTCGGCGAGCAATCCATCCTCTCGAGCATCTGCCGCTGCACACCAATTGAAGAACGTTCTCGCTGCTTGCTCGGAGAGAACGTTACCGCTGCAGATGCTCTTACATAAATTAGTACGTTAAAAATTTTCTTTTTAAAAGAGTATAAACAATACATGCGTTTTGGGTCGAGAACAAGTGAGCTGATGAAGAGAGTGTCACGGCGCATCAGAATCAGAATGTTTTACGTCTATAAATCGGACTTTTTTTAGAATCGGTCAATGGCGTTATGGACCGTTTGATTGAACCGAAAATTCGAGATCGGTTTAATATCGTGGAATTTGATTTTGGTCTGGTTCGACTGCGTAATTAGTTTTATATAAACTATTAAAAAATGAAACTGTTGAAAATGAATAAAGATTAATTAAAAAGGAATAAAAGTCAATGTGCGTTATCCGATTTACAGTTCCAAACCCTAATTTCGATTCTCGGAGCTCTGCCGATCGCCATTGTAGTTGACGACTCAGCGCGCTTCGTCGAGATCGGAATCGTTTCGTCCGGATCCGATTTCCGATTTCACTTCCGCGGCTCCGATCTCTTCATCTTAGTAGGTCTGACGTCTGATTTAGTCGTAGACACTGAGCTTAGTGGTAAACGATGTGACATCTTTTGAGGATGTATTTTTATGAATTTTAAGATTGCGTGGTAGTGATTTTGATCGTGGAGAAGTTTGATTGTGGTGGAGTTGGTTTTGTAACATCATATTGTAAATGTAAAGAGTTGACTATCGTTTGAGGTAGGAAGTTACTAGCTACACTTTGGTTTAGGTGATTATAGCTGTTAAGTCATGTGACGCATTACGTTATTTATCTTTGAGAGAAAAATGTGGATTCAAATCTGCAGCTAAGGAATGATGATTTGTTTCCTGAAAATCAAATATGACATGCTTTTTTGCATTTTTGTAGGTAGGATTACCTTTCCTCAGCAGGTTTTGGTGGAAGGTGCTTCAGTTTGTGTGTGGTTTTGAGATTGGGGTAGTGTCTTTGTTGGGACAAAGTTATTCAAAATACAGCGTTTAGGTACAGGGGGTAATTTACCCCCGGTCGGTGAGTTGAGTGCTTCGTCAGTAGCAAGAAGGACAAATTCTTTTCACACTGTTGCAATGGATGACATGGAAAGTGGCAACCTGGGACCTTATCAGGAAAGGCGGGCATTCCCTGTTTTGCGGAGCAAACCATACTCTCCTCTTGTAAGGGTTAACTCTATCCTGCACTAATTTTTTTTTGTGAATGACTACAATTTGAACTGAACATATGGCGATTTCTTAAATCTTACAGGTTGTTCGGCTTCTCATGGGGATGAACTTCCGTGTTCTGATTCTAATTTTGCTGTTTTGTCTTGGAGTTTTGTTTTACGTTGGAGCAAAAGTATCACCTATCATTGTTTTTGTCTTCACAGTATGCATTGTTAGCTTCCTTCTATCAATATATCTTACTAAGTGGGTGCTAGCTAAAGATGAAGGGCCTCCAGAGATGGTTCAGGTTTGCTATATTCAGATTTTGCTTATTAAAATATTGCAAGCATTTTACTGTAATAACTGCGGTTCAGCAACAATTCCATGTTATCCTGGTACTGGAAAGCTATAAGTTACCACCTAAAATACCTATCACTCAATTTTATCCCGGTGATATACATATCGGGGAAGAAGAATATTTCTGAGTAATGTATGCTATCACTGCAGATATCTGATGCTATACGTGAGGGGGCAGAAGGTTTCTTTAGGACCCAGTATGGAACTATTTCAAAAATGGCGGTTGTATTATCTCTAGTTATTCTCTGCATATACTTGTTTCGCAGCACAAGTCCACAACAGGATGCTTCTGGAGTAGGGAGGTAACAAGTCCAATTTCAAAGCTTAAGTCGGCACTTATAGTTTGGAAGTTTTTGCCACGTCTTCATGTTGTTGTGTATTTGTGGCGCAGGGCTGCAACTGCTTATATCACTGCAGCTGCATTCATCTTAGGGGCTTTATGCTCAGGTGTTGCTGGTTATGTTGGGATGTGGGTTTCAGTGCGCGCAAATGTTAGAGTATCAAGTGCTGCAAGACGCTCTGCCAGAGAAGCATTGCAGGTTTATACTGAATTACTTGCATCAAAACAAAAGTGTTTAAAGTTTATGTTGATTCCATGATAGTTAGCCATTAACTCTGATGATGTGCAGATAGCCGTGCGTGCTGGTGGATTTTCAGCTTTGGTTGTTGTTGGTATGGCAGTTATTGGAGTCACCATTCTTTATGCAACATTTTATGTAATCTTGGGTGTCGGCTCTCCTGGATCAATGAAGGTTACTGAATGTAAGTTTACTGCTTTGTCGCTGTTTTAAGTTCTCAAGGTTAAATCCACTGATTTCATTTCATTAACTCACTTTTTCAGTGGCTGATAATTTATCCAATTCACTGTTTCCATTCGTAGAGTTGCAATATTTGTGGTTCTGTAAAACTGACAGCATAATAGACCTAGTCCGAAGTGCAATGGAATTGTTCCTTTAGTAAATTTGTCATTAAATTAGAAGTTTATCTATCATGAGATGTCTCTTTCCTAGAATTCAGGAAAATAAACAGCTTTATCTGAGGCATGTGAGGTTTTTTGTATTCTAATTTTTAGAAATGAAAAGGGTGTTTAACATTACTGAAAAAGTTATATGAGTTAGGCACTGTTTGGGGCAAAATACTTCTATTCTGGCGTGCTTTGATGAAACGCCATTATGTTCTTATCTGATATCAGGGGAAGTCTACAATATTGATTCTATTTGATTATCTGTACTATTGGATTTTGCAGTGCCTCTTTTGCTTGTGGGATATGGTTTTGGAGCTTCGTTTGTTGCTTTGTTTGCTCAATTGGGTGGTGGAATATTCACAAAGGCAGCCGATGTCGGAGCTGATCTTGTTGGTAAAGTTGAGCAAGGAATTCCAGAGGACGACCCTCGAAACCCTGCTGTTATTGCAGATTTGGTAATACATATGTTTTCTTTATTGTATAAAGATTATCAGTGTTGATATAAATGGACCAGTAGGATAGTGTATGTTATGGCTATCAATATTGTGAAGACATTCAGCATCGTTTACATATAACAATTCAGCACACTGAATTCTAATGTTCAGGCTGAAAATGGTTAAGAATGTAATAGCTAATTATTTTGGAACGCTTGCTACTCATTGAAGGTTGGAGACAATGTCGGTGATTGCGCAGCTCGAGGAGCTGATCTGTTTGAAAGCATTGCAGCAGAAATTATCAGTGCTATGATTCTTGGAGGATCTATGGCTCAGCGTTGTAAAATTGAAGGTTAGTGCCTAGTGGGAGTCTCTAATTTATTTGCTGTCTATTAGAGAGAGTGGCCAATATTTGATGTGCTGCGGAAACAAGAAACTTTGTAGTAAAGGATTGGCAGTCAGTACTTGTGTATATTATCATTTCACGTGATCTACTGTAATGATGGCTCTTCCTATTTGCAATTTTAATAAGCATGTAACCAGTTACTCCAATAATTACTTAGATTACGTGTTATAAATAATATATTAATCATGCGTAATATGTGCTAACAACTTTGCATCTGATAGTTAATTTTCACACTTAACGCCTTCATAAGCCTTAATGTGCTGCGTTTGACTAAATAATGTAAGAGTTATTCTGATTAGGATTGTACCTATACAAATCCTTACACTAAAGCTCTTATTTTGCAGATCCATCTGGTTTTATCCTTTTTCCACTGGTTGTCCATTCATTTGACCTCATCATATCATCCATTGGAATCTTTTCTATTAAGGGCATTCGTGATCCTTCATCGAAAAGCCTTGTTGAGGATCCTATGGCCATTCTCCAGAAAGGATACTCAATCACCATCTTTTTTGCTGTTCTGACCTTCGGCGGGGTAACGTGTTTGTCTTCGTTTGTTCCCTTTTTCACATTCCGTTTCATTGAAATCTACTGTAATGATGGCTTTTAATTTTTTCTTTTGCAGTCTACTCGATGGTTATTGTATACAGAGCAAGCACCTTCGGCTTGGTTTAACTTTGCCTTGTGTGGATTGGTCGGGATAATCACAGCATACCTATTTGTTTGGATAACTATGTACTACACTGACTATAAGTATCAACCTGTACGTACTTTAGCTCTTTCAAGCTCAACGGGTCATGGAACAAACATTATTGCTGGCATCAGCTTGGGTTTAGAATCAACTGCCCTTCCTGTTCTTGTTATCAGTGTTTCTATTGTCTCTTCCTATTGGTTGGGCCATACTTCAGGCTTGGTAGATGAATCTGGAATTCCGACTGGTGGGTTGTTTGGGACTGCAGTGGCAACCATGGGGATGCTTAGCACTGCAGCCTATGTTCTGACCATGGATATGTTTGGCCCAATAGCCGATAATGCTGGTGGCATTGTTGAGATGAGTCAACAGGTGATTTTCAAAAACAGTTCAAATGTTGCAGACTGCTGGTGTCATTGCCTTGATTTAATTTTGATTAATAGTAACATACCATGTGCAGCCAGAGACTGTCCGCGAGATTACTGATATTCTTGATGCGGTTGGCAACACAACAAAAGCAACTACTAAAGGATTTGCAATAGGATCTGCTGCTTTGGCATCTTTCCTACTATTCAGTGCTTATATGGATGAGGTGGCTGCATTTGCTCAGCAATCGTTTAAGCAAGTAAGCAAAGACAACATCTTCTGTTTGAATTTACTTCAAGATCAAATTCTCTACAGCTTCTCACGACTGTGGGCGAAAACAGGTTGATATTGCAATTCCTGAGGTCTTCATTGGCGGGCTGTTGGGATCGATGCTTATTTTCCTGTTTAGTGCTTGGGCATGCGCTGCAGTAGGTCGAACTGCTCAAGAAGTAGTTAATGAAGTGAGAAGACAATTCATTGAACGGCCAGGGATCATGGTAAGAATTTTTTTTTTCTTTTTTATTGTGGTTGTTGGAACAGATATGACACGATTAGTCCATCAGCAGTCTGATTTCGTTCTTCCCAATTCAACTTATTTTTGCAACAGGAATACCGTGAAAAACCTGACTACAACCGCTGCGTGGCAATTGTTGCTTCTGCTTCCTTAAGAGAAATGATCAAACCCGGAGCACTTGCCATTGTATCACCTATAGCAGTTGGTGAGTTGCCTGGTGTTATATAATATAAGGAGACCGATGTATATTTTGGCATAAATTTGTTATTTATTTCCGGTTGAGGTTACCCTGTTAGATTTTTCACTTACTCTCTCTGCCTCTAACTTTGCAGGTGTTGTGTTTAGAATACTGGGTTACTACACAGGACAGCCTTTGCTTGGTGCTAAAGTTGTAGCGTCCATGCTAATGTTTGCAACTGTATCGGGTATTCTTATGGCTCTCTTCCTCAATACTGCTGGTGGTGCTTGGGATAATGCAAAGAAGTATATAGAGACTGGAGCGTATGGGGGGAAAGGAAGTGATAGTCACAAAGCAGCTATTACTGGTGATACGTAAGTATTTTTTACATTCCATTAACCGGGAAACTGAGTATGTGCATGAATAATTTTGGTTTCCTTATTTTGATGTGTGGTACAGTGTTGGTGATCCATTCAAAGACACAGCTGGCCCATCCCTCCATGTGTTGATTAAGATGCTTGCAACAATCACCCTTGTCATGGCTCCAATATTCTTATGATATGGGAGCCCCATTTGGCAGACAAACATACAACACAAGCACCAGTAACTTTGATACTGTAGAGAACCGAGTATTTCTTGGCTGATGATGATGAATGTTAAGTACAATAATAAGTATTAACTTGAGGATTTTTCTTATTAAACGCCTGAAGCGGTTGAGCTCTTGTGTTGTATGCACGGAATGTACCTACACTGAGCCCGCAGAAACAGTCTCAGGTAGAGCTTTTAATATATAGTTTGGCAGCGCCTGTCGAGATCCTTCCAGATTAGCTGCTGCTGCTGCTGCTCTTTATCCCGATGGAATTATCAAAGCATTCGCGAATCGGGCAGTTATTGGGCTATCGGGTCACCCGATATCATCCGGATCCGCGTAGATCGGACTCGAATAGCTAAAAAATCCAAAGTGGTATCGATCGGGGATGATCGATCTCGATTGAACTGAAATCATCTCGAGATGGATGACGATAAAAATAGTAACGTCAACAGCGGCGGTCGAAGCGAATTCGGAAAACCATTGATTCTGCTCGTGTGCGGTTCTCTTGTTTACTACCACTGCGCCTTTCGCAATTCGAGTCTCGTCTCACTCCTCTCCGATGTTCTTATTGTTCTTCTCTGCTCCCTCGCCATCCTCGGCCTGCTGTTCCGCCAGTTGAACGTTTCGTAAATTTCCGTTCACCTTTTCACATTACCTTTTTTTTATATGCAAGTGTACATCAAGTTCA